>JAECUM010093024.1:0-273337 GCA_016617855.1 Megalonaias nervosa | reverse complement strand
TATATATATATATATATATATATATATATATATATATATATATATATATATATATATATATATATCACCCCAAAAACAAGATTCTGAAGTTTGCTAGCGGCAGTCCTAAAAATTACGGCTGCGAATAGCGAGACAAACGATGAGAATTGCAAGTGCAAAATGAAAGGATTGACGTTGACTCATCGAACTAGTAAAGTGGTTAACCTTAGGGAACTGAAAAAAGTTTTGTAGTCTGGAAAGGATCAAAACTTAGAGTGTGCACCTATGAACCGCACAAAATTGTGCGTTTACCCACTAGCCAAATTGTCAGACGACTCTTGGAAAAAAAATGTATCACATCGTCTACCAGAAGCGAGTGCGGCTTCCCAATTGCTTCAATTTACCGTACGGACATGCTGATATCGGCCAGTATATAAAGAGGAAAACTTCCATGACCGATAGTTTATTGTGACTACAATTGCCAAGCTCGAAACATGAATCATTTAACACCGACATAAACCTACGAGAATTCCAGTTCGGTGATGATAAACTCGAGTGCGATGCTGTGCCTTGCAATTGTAGCCATGAAGTACCCTGTCACATATGTGATGAAGCACGACATGGAAACTTCTCTACTGCTACGACCACCATAGAAAGTGATGCTGTACTTGTAAAACCTTACGGATGCGAAAGTGATGCCACTGTTTACATTACACCTCGCCTCTTTACTGCTTTTCATAGTCAACGTGATACCGCACACATATCACCCTACGGATCTCATCCATGCCCGAGCAAACGACTGATCGAACTGAGCCAGTGAAAGTGTGTGTCTACCTGGCTACTACAACTTTGAAAGTCGATTCCAAACGTTCAATGGAAAATGGTCAAAATATCTGGGAGGACCTACACCTGAAGAATTAGCCAGAGCTGGGTTTATCTACTTGGGAGAAGGAGATAAAGTCAGGTGCTTCACTTACGGTGTGTCCCTTCGCGAGTGGGAGCAGAAAGACTCGGCTTACCTGGAACATGCTCGATGGTCTCTGCACTGTAACTATCTACTTTCAGTGGGACCCCAGTGATATCTTCATGGATACTTTACAGGAGAACGTTTTGTGGTTTGCCTCTGGAGTTGAGAGAACGCATTTACAAAGAGGTCGTCAAGATACAAGTGAAACGCAAAGAACAATTGCATCCTTTACGACATCAATGTTTGAACCGCTGGTACCTGAATGCTCTGAGAGGATTGATTCTTTTGAAAGTGTTCAAATGATCAGACATTGAACTACCCGAGATTCAGAAGACTTTGAATGCTACTAATTCTACTCATAAGGTGTAAATACTACACAGAATTCCAAAGAAAGATTTAGAGGATTACAACAAACGTTTACACGAACCAGTTTTGCTTCATGAGGAAACTTCTGTACGACGTGTGGTGTGAATTAGTGACTAAAAACGTTCGATTTGACACTGAAGTAAAAGCGCTTCTGTGCAAAAGGTACATCTATTACCTCCAACAAAAGAGGGTATAAAAACTTGCTTACATGCCACAACCTTTATCAGTAATGATACAACAGATTTCTTGGAAGGACGTCAATGACACTATTCAGGCTTTGGAGGATTAGCAAAACGTTTTGCAGAAACTGTTTCCTTTTAATTTTGAACGATATGTGGTGTACATGTTACTGACTTCGTTTCCGGGATTTCGTTTACCATCAGATTCCTTGTGGATTATTTACGAACAGTACCTTCAAAGACACTATGGTGGCACCTTTTTAATGTCTACGAGAGACTCATTCTGTTAAAAGCGTCGCGCTTTCACATTGATACTTCTCTACCTCTGCGAGAGAGAAAGATTCGTAAAACTTGAGCGACTCGAGATGCTTACAAAGATGTGTGTATAGCGAGTGACCTACACTCTCACTGGAAAGATGTACGTAAGTGGAAAAGCCATGGTGTCTATGTTTAGACAAAAGAAGTGGCTAATTATGCCAAAGTTTTGTGTTAATGACCTAAAACGTCCAGTGAAAAATGTCACATTTAAACCGGTGTTAGCCATAGTGTCAGAAAAAAAAAAACCGACAGAGGAAAACCAAATTCAGGACAGCAGTAGCAATACCGTCGTTGACATCGACACGAATGAAACATTAGAGACGGTTCAGTATAAAGACTTCAAGAACATTAGAGTGTCCCTAGATAATCTACGACACCACACAGTCGTCGACAGTGCTGTACAATGACTTGTTTGTATTGCATTTTGATCATTTTGCTCGTTATGTTAGATATGTACTTAACCATCGGGGCTCTTATGTATTTTTGTATTTCGTACCCATTCGTCATTTTAACACTTAATAAATGTGTCCTGAAAAAGTATAAAATCTCTTGTCTTTTCTATGGTTTTTTTTTTTTTCAAAATTCTAAACACCTTCGCTATGGCTACATCTTCCTCTTCTACCTCTTCCTCTACTTTCAAAGTCATTGACGAAAAGTTAGATGGTTCCAGTTGGGAGGCTCTGTGTCTTTGGCTCAGGCAAAACCGAATTTGTCGAACGTTTGATCGAGCTCAAAACCCATTTGATCTGTCTTGCACCCCAACGTATCGTGTGGTGTTAAAAAGAGTGACAATCGGCTTCAAGCCTCCTTCGAGAAAGTCAAGGAGAATCCATTGTCTTTGTGGAAGGCAATCCTCAAGAAGACGACTGGATCGTGTCTGTCACCAGTCAAACACATCTGGTCATCTTTGACGACATATTAAGAGAAGACGAAGAAGAAATTAAACTTTGGTTTACAGCAAGATGCATCATCGTAATACCAGTGTCACTTACATCACCCAAAATTTGTTTCAACAAAGCAGAGCTCATAGCACCATCATGCTCAATGCTCATTATGTGGTTTTGCTTAAAAGTCCCAGAGATAAGTCTCAAGTGCTAGTGTTAGCCAAACAGTTAGGAACTCTTTGGTTGACATATGCGTATGACGATGATACTCAACACCTCACTCCTATGTACTTGTCGATTTAAAACCCACCACCCCTTACGCCATCAGTCGCGAAAAATTCCACAAGTGCGTGCTCGTGTCTTAGAAGCCAGTCATCAATCGCTCCCTCTTAAAATGGGATCCCAAGGACTCGGCAGCAACCACCTCCAAGAAGAACGCCTTTCCCAAGTAAACAAGTTCCAAGAAGAGCATTGGTGCCAAGATTAGGCCACATTTTCAGAAAAAGAAAAGTACAAAGAAATCAGCTTCTACTAAAAGAGAGGTAGTGCTGCTAGGACGCAATCTTACTTTCCCAAACCACGACCTGAGGTGACCGTGTCTCCAGCAGAAGCAGCGGTTTCTTCCACTTCACCGTTGCTAGTGATGCCAGCTAAACCTGATTAGACATGCATCTTTCCCAGTTTGTTGAATAAATGAAAACCTGTTTCTAAAAGAACTTTTTCTCCTTCGGAACGGCCATCTCATCATCATCATCTTTTTCATCTTTATTCAAGGCGCCAGCCGCTAAAAATGTACCCTGCACCAAGATCAGGAGTGTTAAAGAGTTTACTGGATTTATCCAAGCAAGAACTGTCGTGATTTAGTCCCTTGCGAACACCTCAACGTCGAGTGATGACTGACCTGAAAGGAAAAAGACGTTACACCAAAGAAGAGCACAACACTATCGTCACTCTTCTGCCAAAAGAGAGATAAAGACTGCCTCCTCGTTTAGCTAAACATTGGGACGTATTGTCGGTCCTGTCAAAATCCCCCCACCGACATGAAAACAACTCATTCAAACAGTCCCTAAATAAATCATCGATACCGTGTGAGAATGTTGTTTGAATGTCTTAAAAGGAACAATGCTTTTGTCCAAACACCAGACAGAACACCTAGCCAAGCATCGAAACGTTCCTCGTCAAATGGTCTAGAAGAATTACCCATCAGCCAAAAGAAAAAGACGTTGATGCAACGCGGTGGATTATTGCCCATTGTGATAGTACCTTGATCAAAGGACTGATTGGAGCGATACCTGGATGATTCGTTGGAGGTGTTTTACCTACCGGTCCGAGAAAGAAGAAGAAGATATAAAGGACCTCTTTTGTGGAAAGGCATCATTCGTGTACCTTGGAATCTCATATAAGGATGAAAGCTAACTTAAGTACCCTACAAACGATGGATGGAATTCCATCGTTGGCAAGAACAACAGACCCTCATTTGACTCTCAGTCTTCATCTAACCGAGATGTCAAAGATACAGCACAAATTGCAATCGTTGATGGATCTCGCCAGTTTCTCAGAAACGGAAAAATCGAAACCGTACGGCAAAATTTTAAAGCGTCTTCAACTCTTTCACCAGAAAGCTTTAGACGAAACAGCTAAACCGACTCTGAAAGGTTTCAAGGCCATGATGGAAAGTCAATCGCCACCACCACCAGTAACCAAGACAGACGCAGTCACACGCGTACCAGAGGAAGAATACGCACGAGAATTCATTCAAACGCCGTCGGCTGCTCCGATCCCTAGTAAGATTTCAGCATCCTTGTTGACTCCTTAACCCACTCCTCAAAGATAACGCAAAACTTGGGTTCAAAAGATGATGTCGACTCCTACCTCGACAGAAGTGAAAAAGAAAAAACGGAAGCCAGAATCGAAAAAGAAAGCAAGAAAAAGCGATCCCATTGCCACCACCACTACCAACCTTAACGTCTACTCCTGTGGAACTTCGGACACGCCAATCAGTTTCCAAAGAAACTCTAAGAAAGCAAGAGGAGTAGCAACAGTGAACAGTGGGTGACTTATTGAAGAGAGTCCTGATTCTGAATCTTTTAGCCAGTATTTACTACAATCCTGCCCATCCATCAGGTTACGTTGGAGTTAAAAATATTGTATCGTACAGCCAAAACCCAGCTGAAAAGTTTACGTTTACCTCATATACAACCATAGTTACAAGAACAAGCCATATACACATTACACAAACGCGTTCTACGAGAACTTTCCAGACGTCGCACCAGAGCGGAGGTCATCGATCAACAATGGAAAACAGATTTAGCCAATGTCGCTCATTTGGCCACGTTTAACCGTGGCTACAATTATTTGTGTTTGTTTTTGTCATCAACGTCTTTTCCAAATTTGCCTGGGTCGTGCCTTTGACTTCTAAAACGATCCCTGAGTTAGTGAGAGCCATAAAACTGGTGTTGAAACAAAATGATCGTCACCCTCTCCGATGGCAAACAAAAGTACCGAATTTTCTGAACCAATCTTTCCAAAAAGAATTGAAGAAAGGAGACATCCATTCCCGAAAGCAAAGCCAGCGTCATGGAGCATTTTCAACGCACGTTAAAAGAACGCATATGGAAATATTTTACGCATCAACATACCCTCAAGACATCGATGTCTTACCGCGCCTGGTAAAAGATTACAGCAAATCTTACCATCGGAGCATAGGATGAGCTCCCGGAGAAGTGACTCCTGACAACGCAGTGGGCTTGTTTGTGCGACTGTTTGGTACGTCCCCTACTGCTGTACCCAAGAAAAATGGACTTTTGGCGACGGGAGATTGGGTGCGCATTGGCGAAAACCAAATGCACCGTTGACAAAGGTTATTTACCAAACTGGACCACCGAATTGTTTCGTATCACTGGACGAGTGCGTGGCCGTCATCCTCCTGTCTATAAATTGGAAGACACGAACGGTGAAATGTTAAAAGGAACTTTCTATTTGCCCGAGATACGAGTGACCAAAAAGAAGACGACATGTACAGCATCGAAATCATTCTCGATCGAAGAATCCGGACAGTTGGCAAACACCGAGTCAAAGAAGTGAAAGTGCGTTGGAAAGGATATCCCCCGAGTTTTGATTCTTAGATCGACGCTTCGCAAGTCATCGGCTATAAAAAAAGAAGTGACCATAATACCGTTCAACACAGCATCAGTATCAACGACCATTCCTTCTCTGGGCTCCTCTCTTCAAGATCTACAAAAGTAACCCTTGTTGGTGTGATGCGGAGAACGTGTGCCTAAAACGCAAATCGTCATTTCTGCGAAACCTTTCTGGTGTATTGTGTCATCGGTGCCGCCATCACCAATTTGAGTTTTTAACAAGGAGACAAACAATTGTGAACCATTTTACTCAGCATTTGCCTTCTACCCAATCTTTCCCTGAAATATTCCAGTTATAACAATGGGAACCGAGCGGACAACACCAGTCACCCACAATAAAGTAACAACCCTATTTTAGACAATCCTTTAACCCCGAGTGACTCCTCTTAAAGCAAAACTCTAGAATTATGAATAGCCAATTTTACTTAACTTTACCCAGTGATAATTTCATGAATATTTTCCACAACCATACCTTGTGCTGTTTCATGGCCAAATTACCTCAGGCCATTCACTCGGATCACGAAGCACAATTGAAGTGGCTTTGGTACAAATCATTCATCCCATGCAAGTACAAAATGTTAGTGGAAATCAAACGAAGTTTTTCGTCGAAATCCTGATCGAAGAAGTACAAGAATAGTTTGATGCCAACGATCTTGGTGTTTTTACAAATCCATAAAGCCTCTACCAGCCAATCCTCGACTGAGCATCTATAGCATGAAAATTCCTGCAGGCTATTATTTTAGCGCTCAATATCTGGTGGAAACAATTGCCATTATTTTCAACAATCAATCTGGCAAAACCCTGGAGAACGAAACGAAGTGTCATAAAGTACCATTAAACAGCTGGTCGCCTGCTGATGCATTTTCGGATGACAAGACGTTGTCCCTCACTTTCTCACCCAGTTTGTTTGATATTTTGGGTGGAGAACTCAAACCAGCCCTGAAATTCCTATGACATCGACAACAACTAACGATTTTTCAAGTATTTTCGTTACTCTGTAGAACTGAATGAAGGATTAAATTTGATCTTTGTGTACTCCGACGCGGTGGAGTACAACGTGTTGGGAAAGACAGTCGCACCGTTACTGCAAGTCATTCCTTTCACGTTCACCACGAATTCGTACATCCACATTATCTGCCTGTCAGTAAGTCGTACTTCGACAGTGTCAACATTGGTATAAATATAGATCCGGGACAAAATATTCCATTCTCGAAAGGAAAAGCCACGGTGAAACTACATTTTTGAAAAAAGATTCTCTAGCGTCTTTTAAGTCATGTACCTGTGTACCGAGGAGTCGTTCGACAGCGAGGACATGGTTAGAAGATATGCTGCAATCTTGAGTTTCGTTCCGTGTCTCCCGTCTTGAAACCGATGGTAACACGAGGAATACACTTATTGAAAGATGCCGCTTTCACGCAAGGAAAAGAATTTCTTCAAAATTTCGTCAATGACTAACAAAATCCCAAAGAAAGCTTCTTGAAAGCTGGCAACAAATGTGTTGCTTCAAACTGGAAATGTTTTTATGGCAAGTCAAGAACTCCAATAAAAGTACTGCACGATGTTGAGCAAGGCATTCCTTCTTCCTTCACGGCACAGCAAGGACAAGGCAGAAAGAAACGACGTCGACACCCCTCCAGAGTTTATAAACACGTTGCAAGAAGACTACGAAGAGCAGCCAGAGAATTAGACGTCTTTGATTATTTAAAAGTGACAAATGATGCACTGAGAGTCTTGGGAATGTTCCAAGTCAGAATTGGATCTGGTTACAATGCCACCCACCATAAAACGATGCAAGAGTTATAATGGGCAGAATTTCATCCAGTGTCCACTTTGACGACCTCAGCCCCCAATGAATTTGAAATCAAAACGACAACCCAAAGATTACATCGATCTGAATAGCAGTTGCTTGTACCTGAAAGTCAAAGTTCTCAAAACGGACGACGCTGCCCCAGGAGCCAATGCCAGAGTAGCTCCCGTCAACAGTTTCATGCATTCCTTGTTTGTCGATGTGGATTTGTATTTGAATAACAAACTAGTCAGCAGCAGCATGGATAAGTACCCTTACTGAGCGTACCTAGAAAATCTCTGGACGTATGGAGAAGAAGCCAAGAATACTCATCTGGATGCTTGCACAGTATGTAAACCTGACGTCGGAGAAGTTCAACGACACGGCCGTGACAGAAGCAGACAATCCTCACAATGTGGGATTTAACGACCGTCAAAATAAAATCCTACAAGGGCGTAGTTTAGAACTTATGGATCATTTGCATTTGGTCACGTGGTTGCAAGGCAAGTATTTACTGAATAGAGTGGATGTACGCCTGAGACTGAATCGAAGCCATACCGTTTTCCGTTGTTGGCCCATGCGAACGAGTACAAAATAATAATTCAAGAAGCCATACTTTACGTGCGAAGCGTGGAAATGTTACCCAAAGTGGGAAACAACATCTTCAGCATAATGACGTATTAAATCCATCAAATGTGCAACTTTTCAACTTTTCCATTTGATCAACTCCGCTTCTGTACTTAATGAAAAAGAAGTGCTCTCTGTCCCTTTTTGCACTGCTCTTCAAATCATTAGACGCATTTTATTTGGAAAAATAGATCAGGTGTAAGCATGATGTGACGTTTGCAGTTTTATATATGAAAAGGTTCCAACCTAATAACCACAGTCATTCTGAGATAACTTTATGGCATGGACCTCTATAACCCGAAATCGACTGAATTGGTGCTGACCGTCAGTAATCCAAAGGGATATAGTATCGTCTCTCTAAATGAACAATTTAATCCGATTTTTCATGGAGATTTGCTAACCATAGACAAATGTTACTTGAACTGGATAAAAGGTATCAATATCGCCTGCTCAGGAAATGCGGTCGCTACTGAGTTCAACATCACGGCTAATGCGCAGAATTCGGACGGTTCCTGAAAGCTCACTTGTACTAAGCCCATCATTTAGTTTATTTCTTCTTTTTTGTCAGTGTTCGTAATTTTATTGTTTCTCAATAAAACAAACTATTTAAAGTTGAACGAGAAGTTTAAAAAATATTTCACTACTAAATTGCCGATGCAAAATAAACAGGATTACGTTATTTTATTATATATAAGAAGACTATAATCACGCGTACCAACGGGATTTTGTTACCTTAAATGCATATTTGAACTGCTCGACGTACTTGGGACATAATGAGAAGATCATCGTTAAAAACAAATTTAACTCAAATTTAAATCCTGGACTAAACTGAATAATATTTCACATGGTTCGAATCAGCTTGGAAGTTGGGCGGAATCAGCCAGAAATCGGGGCCTAATCAGTCAGTAATTTGTACCGAATCAGCCTGGTCCGAGTTTGAGAGTAATCACCACATTAATGAATAATGTTAGTATAATAGATATATAAATCAAAAACGTTAACAGTAACATTTGTTTTAAAAAAAAATTGTCGTGGTGTTCCGGTAGGTGTTGTTATAAGAAATCTAACGAGTTTATATGAACACACAGACTTTCAATTATAAGTGATTTATTTTTTTATTATCGACATTACACAAACAAGATTAATGCAGAATGGGAAGGAAGAGTTTATTATACAACGAGTGGAAAACAGTCTTGAACGTAGGTGTGGAAAGAAAAATGCATATTCATCCGATGCAGTTACATACAAAATCAAAGGTGCATAATAAATTGATGTTGGAAGCATTGAATGACAAAGCGTAAACATATCTTTAATGTTATTTTATTTGGTAGATAATTTTTTACTTTTCAAAGATGGAAGAAAAAAAAAGAGTAAAAAAAATTGATGATTGTTCCAGTACCCATGTTAATATAATTTTACAATATAAATATCAGAGTTCAACAACGATATAAAGTAAGTATTTCAAAACGAATACTTTTGCTACCAATACTGAAACAGTTTTGCCATATAACTGTCAGAGGTGAGCACTGATGGAAAACAACGGCAATATTTCCCATATTATTCAGTACCAAGCCTATGATCGTCTAAACGAAAGAAAAGAAATGTATTGGTATACGCACTGAACATATTCAATCAAGGAAAAGGTATTCAACAATCTATTTGACAACCTGAACTCTCTACTTACTCAAAAATGACTGTGACTACTTAATAGTACGTTTGATAAAATTAATTACATTTATTTGAACATCGATGAATTTAAATAAGTTGCTCACGGGACTTGCATAGATTTTGTCAAAATGGGTTAATGTTTATAAACAATGACGACTCGTGCTTTTTGTATGCAATCGAATCAATTCTAAACACTTCCGTAAATGAACACCTGACACCAACAATATTAATTTTTAAACAAGTGTTCCTGTTGTTTTAGTAGATGAATAGTAGGATCTCGGCAAATTTGACAATGATTTTGATATCACTGCATATATCTATAACTTACCGAAATTTACCCAATGATCAAAAAGGAATATACACTTTGCTATGATGAAATTTGCACCATTACATTGGAATGACAAACATAATAAAACAGAATTAGGATACAAGTGCAGCATATAATTTAAAACAAACGGAGTGAAGCCATCAGACAATCAAGACGTATTTCAGTTATTCTAACCCAGGTTTGTTTCTGTTATAAAAGGTACTCGCTGATATAATTTAGATATTACTAAAATAAGAGGCAAAGACTAAATTCCATTGAAAATAATGGCTTTCATTGAAAATAAATAGCTAAATAAACAGTTACAATGCACGGTCTGCTTTTTATGGATGCAGATAAAACTTATGAGGGAAATTAGGAAGCAATAAAATAATTTGTTATATGGCGTTACAATCGTGGCTGCATGAATTTCTTACCATCTTGGACACCACACAGATGATTATATCATCTCGTGTTTGGTAACTTTCAGACAAACAAGTCTGCTATAACGCCTAACAATGGTGACGGTACTAAACAGCATCAACACCGCAATGATCGGTAATAATAGTCCTACATAAATAGGGCTTAAGTAAACACCCGCAATGGAAAACGACATGTGTGGGACGGTATATTTGAATTTCAGTACGAATGTTAATCACGATGAATTATAATCTCAATTAGGTAATTGAACAATTCAAAATGCGATCAAATAATGTGGTAGCCACCATGTGGCGACATCTTTGTTGCTAACAGCATCGTTCTAAGGTACACATTTCTATTTTTTAAATAACTTATTTATTTCAAAGATAAATATTAAATACGTTTTCTGGGTGACAAGTTTTGGGGCGACTTCTCCAGCCATTTGGAGGCGACTTCTCCAACCACTCTGGGGCGACTTTTCCAGATACGTTGGGGCGAGTTCTCCCAGGGCGAGTTCTCCATGGGGCGAGTTCTCCATATACCGTTCATTTCGACATTGAGACTTGTGCCACTGGAAATTTATTATTATTATGTCATCTGACCGGTAGTGTATATACTTTAACCGTTACTAATAATTCATTGTACGTTTCATTTCAGCGCTGGTAATTGCATTTTATTTTGTTTTCTAGTTTAAAAAAATGTTAAGTACGATTTGAAATTAGACCATCATTGGTAGTGTTATCAGTTTTTGTGGATTAGTTGAATTGTAAGATCGCTTTATTATTATTATTATTATTATTATTATTATTATTTAATACCAAAGACTTACAAAAATGGTACTAACAGCTGCCTCGCTTGGCGCTCAGTATTAAGAGGTTAGTGTTAGGACTGGTCGGCCTGGTGTCAGGATAATGTGACTGGGTGGGACATCATGCTACATGTCTACATAAACTGCCACGCTGCAGACATCGTAGCGATATGACTGAAAAATTGTTAAAGCTACGTTTTAAAAAAAATTCAAATTATTATTTGAATTTGAACCGTAACTATGAAATTCTTTGTACCTTTATATTTATTAATAGATAAGTTTTGAAATTTGAATTGAAATTAAACAATACAGTTTACACGCCATACACATTTGTGACCCTTAGCAGTTTTCGTGGTTTAGTAAAAAGATCGCATTTATTTTACCAGCACTGCAATACTAATAGAAGTATGTATACTGAAACCGTTGGTAAGAATTCATTTACGTTTTATTTGGGTGCTGGTTGCAGGGACTTCTTATCGCTTGAAAAGTCTAAGGGTGGTTTAGAGCATATTCTTGTGATCACAGATCATTAATCAACCGCCAAGACCCTGTATGAGCACTTCATTAAGTTGTATTCGTTCCATGAAAGACTCCTATGCACGTTAGCGGGAGTAGCCAAATCTCGTACTACTCTGTATCATCCCATGGGGAAACAATTAATTAATATTACACTTTATAATATGTTTCTAATATTTCAGGCTAATTAATAGTTGATATTTCTATTTTATTTCAGCTTGATGAAGAAAGGAAACATTCTTCAGTTATAATGTATTTTATAGCTAGCATAATATAATATAACAATAATATCTAATATCTCAAGTATTATATGAAAGCTGTACATTTATTTGTGGATCAGTTGCTATAAAATAGTGAATAAATGTGATGGTAGTGATCTTCCAGGGTAAATCGGGTAGGTTTGAATCCCACTGGGGCTGATCCACTAGATCAGTCATGGTAGTATCACTACAGTAGATAAAGGTATATAGTAACAGAAAGTTACTATCTGTCTGTCATACTATATAAGTATATAAGTATATAGTATGATAGACAGGGTCCTATGTCATAACGGGTCATAGGGGTAATCTGAGGTAATTTTGTCACTCTGTGTGATTTTTTTCTTTCAGATTCTTGGTTGTTCTTTTTCTCAACATCAAGCTCGCGTCGAGCACCTGTGGTTAATTCAGATTATCATTGTCGTTTGGCCGCTTACCGTAAATTGTCATTTGGGTTCTTACTTTGTTAAACATATTAAAGAATTATGCGTTTAGGCGATTCACTTTTTGTTATATGGTTTCGTTGTGTTTGAAAAATGTGGATTTTTTTTTAGTGTCTATCTGCCACCACCCCCACCCCCAACAAAAAGAAAGAAACTCCAAATACGTGTGTACGATAAAATCAAAAGAGAATGAAAATTCCAAGATACATAGAAGCAGGAAGTTCCGTCGCTAACCCACAGCAAGAAGAAGGATGAGATGACATATTCAGTTTGTTCTGCATATAATCACAGGTGCTCGACGCGAGCTTGATGTTGAGAAAAAAAGCCAATACTCTGGAAGAAAAAAAAAATCATACAGAGTAACAAAATTACCTCAGATTACCCCCATGACCCGTTCTGACATAGGACCCTGTCCATCATACTATATAAGAGACAAGGTCAGTAACTTCCCAATACTTCGTTCCACTCATGACTCTCGATTTCCTTCTGCTATTTCCGTCTTTAAAGGCATACGACCATATTCTATGGCTTGTTGTACTCCTGAGATATTTTTCTATTCATCAAGCCATCATTGGCTATTCTGCGTTGCACCAAACTGAAGTTACGGGCACCGAAACGTGCGAATTTCGCTAATTGTGCCTGCCAGGACCACGTTACGCTCAGGTGACAACCGGTGCTGAGAGCTATATATACTATGTTTGCGACTCTACGATACATCCCTTCTTTAATAACAGAACAGTGGTAGATGCAAAAGTAAGTTTCTACTTACCATTAATTCGATTCAGCTTTAGGAATCCTGTTCCATGGAAGAATTAGACATTGTCTACTTCTAGTAATTCCTAAAAGAGAGGTTGCTCTTTCTAGCCCTGCATCAGAGACTTTGTCCTCGGTAAATATACCAACAGAGAGTATGGAAGATACTGATCCTCGGTTGGGTGGTGTACCCTCGAGTAATACCCAGTCTCCACCTACCTCAGCACCCAGGAGGTTTAACAGAGTCAGCAAACCACCGAACAGATATGGGGAATGGGTATTGCCTTTATTCACAGATTTTGAAGACACATACCAATTTAAAGCAATTATTTTTATCTACAAAAAATATTTTAAAACTTTTCATTTAATTAATATTACACGTTATGATATGTTTCTAGTATTTCAGGCTAATTAATAGTTGATATTTCTATTTTATTTCAGCTTCATGAAGAAAGGAAACATTCTTCAGTTATAATGTATTTTATAGCTAGCATAATATCATGTCACAATAATATCTGATATCTCAGGTATTATATGAAAGCTGTACATTTATTTGTGGATCAGTTGCTATAGAATAGTGAATAAATGTGATGGTAGTGATCTTCCAGGATAAATCGGGTAGGTTTGAATCCCACTGGGGCTGGTCTACTAGATCAGTCATGGTAGTATCACTACAGTAGATAAAGGTATATAGCAACAGAAAGTTGTTCTTGTACGAACATTAATGTGATATCTCCTTGTGATTTTAATTTGATTTTATTGTTAGAATTTTATAAATGTCTGGACATCATTTAACCCAGCCCAGGAGTATGTAACAGGGGTCACGCTAAGAGGAGAAGTGGGCGACTAAGTCGCCTTAAAATGTTAACTTCGCCTTCTTCTGTTAGGAAAGTGAAAACGACTTCACCCTGTGATTTTTTAAGAAGTACATTGGCTGACCATAATTTTTTAGATGCCCCCTCGTCTTAGCCAGGTTAGTTCTAGTGTTGTAGTGAAATGTATTCATCAGCACACCAGTGGCTATGTATTCATCAAGACACCAGTAGCTAGGCCTAGTTTTGATATCAATTACGCAGGCAAATAAGATCTTGTCCATTCACAAGCATGTGTTTTGATAGCTGGTTGACCATTAACTCTTTCCCACATAAGATAGCAACTATTAATACCCAATTTTCGTATGCTATCCTTTCATGATAAAAACATACAAAATTGTGTTTTGAAACTTGAATAATACTGTGTGAATAGTAATTTGTGTTTAACATCAGAATCGGTGATCTGGACATATATTAACTGCCTCTTTTACACTGTTTCGTCATAAAATTAGTTTGAAACTATAAGTGAACCAGTAACGGGAAAATAATGGCGGACATCGCTAAGTATGGGATGTACCAGTTTATTAGATTGTTTTCGTAAATCATCGGGCAAATATATTCAGAAAAGTATACAATTCATTGAAAGCAAATCCTAGGTATTATTTTATTAAAGATTTAACTTTAATATGCAACTATGTAGGTCAGAAACATATGGGACAATGCTGTGTTGTGGAATTCACAAGATGCGCTGTAAGCACAGGTGCTCGACGCGAGCTTGATGTTGAGAAAAAAAAAAACAATAATCTGAAGGAAACAAAATATATACAGAGTGACTAAAATACCTCAGATTACCCCCATGACCCGTTCTAACATAGGATCCTGTCTATCATACCATATAAGTATATAAGTATATAGTATGATAGACAGGGTCCTATGTCATAACGGGTCATAGGGGTAATCTGAGGTAATTTTGTCACTCTGTGTGATTTTTTTCCTTCAGATTCTTGGTTGTTCTTTTTCTCAACATCAAACTCGCTTCGAGCACCTGTGTTTAATTCAAATTATCATTGTCGTTTGGGCGTCTACCATAAATTGTCATTTGGGTTCTTGCTTTGTTAATCATATTAAAGAATCAAGCGTTTAGGCGATTCACTTTTTGTTATATGGTTTCGTTGTGTTTGAAAAATGTGGATTTTTTTATGGTGTCATCTGCCACCCACCACCCCCCCCCCAAAAAAAAAAAAAAAAAAAAAAAATGAAAAAAAAACTCCAAATACGTGTGTACGATACAACCAAAAGAGAATGAAAATTCCAAGATACCTAGAAGCAGGAAGTTCCGTCGCTAACCCAAAGCAAGAAGAAGGATGAGATGACATATTCAATTTGTTCTGCATATAATCACAGGTGCTCGACGCAAGCTTGGTGTTGAGAAAAAAGTCAATACTCTGGAGGAAAAAAAAATCATACAGAGTAACAAAAATACCTCAGATTACCCCCCATGAACCGTTCTGACATAGGACCCTGTCCATCATACTATATAAGAGGCAAGGTCAGTAACTTCCCATTACTTCGTTTCACTCATGACCTCGATTTCCTTCTGCTATTTCCGTCTTTAAAGGCATACGACCATATTCTATGGCTTGTTGTACTCCTGAGATATTTTTCTATTCATCAAGCCATCATTGGCTATTCTGCGTTGCACCAAACTGAAGTTACGGGCACCGAAACGTGCGACTTTCGCGAATTGTGCTTGCCGGAACAACGTTACGCTCAGGTGACAACCGGTGCTGAGAGCTACATATACTATGTTTGCGACTCTACGATACATCCCTTCTTTAATAACAGAACAGTGGTAGATGCAAAAGTAAGTTTTTGTCTTATCATTAACTCGATTCAACTTAAGGAATCCTGTTCCATGGAAGAATTAGACATTTTCTTCTTCACTACACTCATTTTCAAAACATGTACACTATGCGGCACTCGTCAACGGCAAATTATGATTGGCTCAAAAGGTTATACTTAAATAACATCCGTGCACTGTCAGCGTTTCACGATGAAGACTATTTGTATCCCGGCAAAAATAGGTATTAACATGATCGCATCATGTTATAAATCATTTGAATGTGTTAAATTAATGAGAGTATACATTAAAATATGATCGCACTTCATCAAATTAAAATTTCCAGAAATAAGTTGATAATGAATGAAAATATTTATTTATCTGATGCATGGATGTTATTTAAGTATGGTATATGAAGCTCTCTGCACCGGTTGTCACCTGAGCGTAACGTTGTCCCGGCACGGTCTCCGTAAACACTGTAATGTACGGTAATTGATAGTAATGGGCTGTAATGGGCAGTAATGGACAGTAATGGAGACGAAAATACTGTAAATGTAAGAGAAAATACAGGAATGGAGTAAATTAATGGAACTAGTTTTACAAGATTTATATGCAGAAATTTATTATTAACAGAAAAAGATTCAGAAACATGTTTACTTTTTGCTCCATCACGATTGTAATTTAAAATTTTACATTCCAGACCACATGAATTACTATCCCTCTGACTTTATCATTCTTTCATCTCTCTCATTTAATTATATGTATGTATGTCAGCTGTCTTGACTTTTTTCAAGACCTCAAGCCTGTGTGTTCATTAATTATGTTTATAATGGAGTAAAACTTGTAAGTTGAAAAACTTATGTCCAATCCTTTTGCTCTGTATACACACATGTGATCTTCTGGGGAACAAAATATGTATAACAAAAACAAAATATATATGTTGGCACTTGTGAACGGTATATACTAACCTATATTAGCAAATAATAACATAATGTTGCATAGCTATGGAACTTAATATATTTATCATTTTATTTCTGCCTTCATTTAAGAGACTCCATTTAAGTGTTAGTTTTTTTCAAAATTTTCTATAAAAAAAAAGTTAACTGATTTCTATTTTAGGACTAATGACTGAAACATTTCAATTGCATAACCAGCTAAAACTAGTATAGTGTGCTTTCATTAAATGCCGCCTACACACCTGTCGCACGTGTCTTTGATGTCCACTTTAGCAGCACACAGAATCCAGTAAGTTGAGCAGGCTGTGTT
The DNA here is from genome assembly GCA_016617855.1 of Megalonaias nervosa. Taxonomy (NCBI): domain Eukaryota; kingdom Metazoa; phylum Mollusca; class Bivalvia; order Unionida; family Unionidae; genus Megalonaias; species Megalonaias nervosa. The sequence goes on along the minus strand of JAECUM010093024.1, from coordinate 256,004 downwards.
ATATATGGCCTAACATAATTATCGTTTAAGAAGGACATACTGTGAGATGTAACAGTCAATGAACATTAATAGACTTGAATAGAGGTATCAACAATATTATTTGTTGCAGACTTTAATTGATATATGAACAATAGTGCTGTTACCAACTTTCGCTAATGTTTAAACAGTGATTTTTAATGCAAATAATTGGCCTCGAGATGAAAAGAATGAGAAGGCTCCAATAGACATATATTCCTTATATATATAAGAAGGTTGTAGTCAAACCAAAAAACATTTTTTTATTCACTGTGTTAATATTCTCAGTTTTGTGGACGTTTGTGATATCTTGGATATATTATTAGAATGGTAAAAGGAAATAGCAAGAAACAGTTTCCTTGCAGTGACTGTGTAAGAAAGCTTGTGAGTCGGGCTGTCTTTTTTGTGATGTATATCTTCTTTTGGATTGCTTATATATTGTTAAGTTTCTATTTTACGATTTTTAATTTATATCATTATTATTATATTCTCCCTGCAGATTTCTTGAGCTGTCAGTACAATCATTCGTTTGAATATGCAAACCCCCTGTTATCTATGTTTAACATTAAACAGTATCTGCATAAAATTCATAATTGCTAATAAAATTTATCAGTTGTTGCCATTTATAATAAACACACTGCTTCAATAATATGCTATCAAATGTGAAAAGGAAAGATGAAAGAAGCTATTAGAATAATAAATAACATGTTCCCAAGCGTATATATGTCCAGTTTGTGTAATGTTAACAACGTCACATGTAAAAAAAAAAAAAAAAATTAATAACAGTACATTTCTTAAATTCAGTTAAACTTGGTAAATAGATGTTTTTTAATATTAATTGCATTTTATCATTAGCCTTATTATCGGATTGATTAATGTATGTCACTGATCGCAAAATGGTGATTTTTAGTCTTTAAATTAGCATTCTATCTTTCCGTCTTATAATTGAGTCTTTGATAAGAAAATTTGACCAATTCGATGTTATTTGTTGCCAATTGCATACCGGTATGTATATTGAAAATGGTCAAAGTAATGTAGTAAAATCAGTTTAAAGGAAGAAAATGTACTGAATGTCATAATAACATTTTGGGTGATGAATTCCATTACCTCGATAATACATGTTCTCTCTCTCTCTCTCTCTCTCTCTCTCTCTCTCTCTCTCTCACACACACACACACACACACACACACACACAATGGTATTCATACATCTCAGCAACTTTATTGTCAGATGATACATAATAAGCATATATTAGGTATTTTACCGTATTATTGTATTATGCTGTGTCTGTATATTTTGCAAATCATCCATGTTGTAATGACTCAAGTTTTTGTTTTTAAAATGATGTCGCTAATAAGCTCTCTTGTTGTTTTCAATCAGGCCGTTAAATAAATCATAAGTAGTGAATGGGGACGATATTGGGACAATGGGAAATCCAGTCAAAAAGGTCGAGGGAAGATATAGGGACAAGATTTATAGGGTTCATAAACTATACGAAGAATAACACTTGGCGGGGCGGGACTGGCGGGACATATCAATAGATAGACATAGGCATAGACATATGACATACATAGATTGATGAACATCAATCTATCACACATAAAATACAAAATCCACTAAAAAATTTTAGGCAAGAGAGAAGAGATATCTTTTCAAGACATAAGAGTGGCCCTGAAAAGGGCCGTTGTTTTTTATGTCAACACCATTCCGTTAACATAGAGGGCATCGCATAGGTCTTCTTCTCTTCCTTAAACTTCGTTTAACCTCTGGTCCGTAGATTAAGACTCGCTTCAGACAGCCTTGTCTCTCCATATAGACCCTTTTCCAAACGGTCGTATCGGTGATCTTGATGATTGTCCATGATGATTTGACATACATGGGTAAGTCCGCGCGGAACAGGATCGACGATACGAGAGTAGATGATTCTACGTTTGTCCACATCTTGTGACGAGAACAGGTGAAGGGAATGAAGTTAACTGCGGTTATTTATAGTGGAAGAGCGGATCGAAATGAATTGAGTTCTTTCACCAATCCCAATACGCGTTACAAAATTTAGTTACAGTGCGGAGTCAACCCCAACAGTCAAAACCACATCTATCAACTACAGCAGAGCTTAAACGCTATCGGCAAATGGGCAGACAACTGGGGATTTAAAATATCAAGTACCAAAACAATAGGAATGCTTTTCTTCCCAACGAATAAAAGACCTACCACATACCCCAAACTTTACCTACAAAACACACCAATCCAATGTATAAAAGAAACATATTTCTTGGGAATGCTACTGAATGAGACCCTCAATTGGAAACGACACATATTATATCTAATCAAAAAATGCCAACAAGACCTCAGCCTCCTAAAAAGTATTAAAGGAACAAAGTGGGGAGCAGACCAACAAACAATGCTCATTCTCTACAGGGCTAAACTGGACTACGGCTGCCAGGTGGATGCCTCTGCAAACAATACTTTGCTCCAGAAATTAAACAACATGCAATACAAAGCGCTCATACTATGCACGGAGACTCTACCTAACATCTCGATCGAGGAACTACAAATACTAACGGGAGACTTACCACTGTACCTGAGACGAGAAGAACAAATATTGAGATATGCCACCAGAAACTTAATTCACAAAGACACCAACCCAACTAAAATGACGATCAAAACGTGCAGGACTCCATTCAGCCAAAAACTAGTTCCAAACCCCCCAGCAAGTAATAAAATACATACACTCTGTGATGAAATTGAACTACCAGGGATTCAAGCAGAACAACACAAAATTAGCGATCCTACTCCTTGGAAAAACAAAACTTCCAAAATAAACCTGATTCCCCAGACATTTGGATCCAAACTATAAAATCCACTGAGAACACTAACAGAAATCCACAAAACCATCGATGAAACATTCTCTGGATATCTTAAAATCTACACCAACTACAAAAAGAGGTCACCAGAAACATCAAGACACCTAAAGACCTGGAAACGATCGACCTCAAAATTATTAACAGGATCAAAACCGGAAAAACTTTACTAAGAAACAGCTTCGGAAAACATCTCAACCAAGAACCGAATCGAACTAAACTGTCCTCACTGCCCTGTAGCAGAAACACTGGACCACGTTTTCAACAGCTGCCCCAAATACCACATTCAACGAATTAATTTCCAAGAATACCAGACGAAGATCGGATCCCCTGCGACATACCCTGAACTCTTGGACAAGGTACATAACAAAAACATTGACACCACATACAAGAATATAATATCGTACCTAAAACAAATTAATAAACATGGTAAAATATAAACACATTTAAAAATATAGCTGTAACAACAATAAAAAGAAGGACTACAGCAGCAGGATAAGACAGCTAGCCAAAGGCAAGTCCATAATGAACGCCAACCTTCCACGACTAAATTAAAGAAAAAATAAAATATTTTGCTTTTTATACACATACTTAAACCAAAATACCAAGAATTATCTAAAAGCAAACGTAACGGGAACATAAACCAAAAAACACCAAGAATTAACTGAAAGTGACAGGGAAACTAAGTAGGAAAGAAGAGAAGAGTTTCTGTTTTGTTTTGTTGTTTTGTTGTTGTTGTTGTTGTTTTTCTCCCTCTTTCTTGGCATGTCACTAACACAACACTATAAATAAAGGTCTGAGTAAAATAAACAACACATATAACTCTACAACTGACCCCAAAAATAATGTATATAAGGTGGCTAACCCCGCCATCAGGCCCGGTTGTACAAGGCGACAAAGACTGGTAGTACATAAACGAACACCACAAATCTTTAGGTTCCCAACCATCTTAAGACTATAAGATGACCCAAGCCCAGTCATCAGCCCGACCCCCCCCCCCCGCCCGCACAAGGCGGAAATAAATAAACAACAGATGAACAGTTCCCAAATTATCAACACACAACATGTAATTCCAGCATTGTCTCTCAGACCAATTACTCTAAATAATTCCCAAATACAACAAATGGGCACAATGTACTTGTAATACCTACCAATAGCCATTAAACAAAGAAATTATGGCATTAAGGACCAGTCGCAAACATCACGGCCTACAGCAATGGAAGTCGAGTCAGAAGCAAAACATCTAACTGCATAATACTACAACAGAGTGAAGTCTCATCAATAGAAGACCAACAGGAGAAAGCCAAAAATGAAGAAGAAGACCAGACATCGACTTTCAAATTGCCTAGTTATATGAGGTTCTTCCTATGGCTATCGAAGTCCTCTTTTGATAACAGCTCTATCCCCTTAACTCTGATATGATCCTTTGTATATCGCCATCAAAATTAAAGACTTAAAGTAAAACAAGGCGTGACACAAACATGCATAGGGTGCCTGACACCCAGCCGATTGGTACTATTTTGAAAACCAAAAGGACACCATGTACACAAAATTCCAACTTTTGCTAAAAGTAGTAATGAAAATTATAGAACTTGATGGATTTGGAAAATTACACGAGTGGCTTACACACTATTGGAACAGTATTTGTCCACTAGTATAACTGAACTAGATTTGATCATACGTGCTCTGCCGTTTTAGGGCGTACCGCTTTCCGGTGGCCTTTCGCGTCCCGCAGGTCCCTTTTCTCATTTCCTCGCCTGGACATACTTAGAATTAAAAAGTGCGACATTCGCACATAAAAGCGAGACTGTGGTGGCACCGTTCCCACAGTCCCGGCCAATTGAAAATCCTGACCTTCAGGACTTAACCGGTCGCGAAAGCACCAGCTGCATAGGCGACCTTCATTCTTATCATCATCATCATCAGTCTGGTTCCCTTGGCGTTATGTGCTCAGATGGCCTGCCTGTTGACTATTGTGCATTGTGTATTTAGGGGTAGCGGTTGTTGGTTGGCGGTGAAGAGTATTATGTGATGTATAAGTGGTTGTTGTTGCTGTTGTTCCGGCTGTTGCTGCATTGTTGTCAATCTCTTGTTCGATTGTTATCGTTCTGTCTTGTGCATCTCGATGGTGTAGTGCCGTGTGTTGCGTTGGTATGTGTTGTTGGTGGTGTGGTTGTTGTCGCTCTGTTGTCCGTCACCACCTGGTTAGGGTCCATTTCAGCATTATCCTCGTAGTTGGTCATTCTTGTTGTTGGAGCCGTAGTCCAGTTTAGCCCTAATTAATGATCTGTAGAACATGAGCATTGTTCGTTGGTTCGCTCCCCACGTTGTCCCCTTAATGCTTTTTAGAAGGTTTAGATCTTGTTGGCATTGTTTGATTAAAGTTGTTATATGTGACTTCCAGCTGAGGGTCTCATCTAATAACATTCCCAAGAAATATATTTCCTTTACAAATTGGATTGGCGTGTTTTGTAGGTAAAATTTGGGGTATGTGATGGGGTTTTTTTTTATTCGTTGGAGAGAAAAGCATTCCTATTGTTTTGGTACAGGGTATTTTAAAGCCCCAGTTTTCTGCCCATTTGCCGATAGCGTTTAGGCTCTGTCGTAGCTGATTGATAGTGTTTTGGCTGTTGGGGTTGCCTGCCTTCCAAATTCCGCTATCGTCTGCAAATTGAGAGAGATCGACTAATTTGCTATTGATATTGTTTCCGAGGTCGTTGATCATGATTTTGAACAATGTGGGACTTATCACGCTTCCCTGGGGAGTTCCGTTGTTAAGCGTATAGGTCTTGGAGAGTGCATCACCTACTCTTGTTTTGATTTGTCTCCCCGTTAGGAAGTTTGAAATCCATCGATGCATGCGCCCTGCTACGCCGTATTGGTTGAGTTTAGATATCAGGCCTTTGGTCCAGACCAAATCAAATGCTTTTTCGAGGTCTAGAAATATCTCAGTTAAGTGCCTGTCTCTTTTCCGTTTGGCATTGAAGGCAATCTTAACGTCGGCTTCCAGTCTGATTAGTTGGTCAATGGTCTAAATCCACTTCGATTTTTGGTGAGTAGTTGGGTTTTTTTTTCCAGGTGGTGCTTTAGTCGATTATTGACCATTGTCTCCATGATTTTGCAGATGGTAATAGTCAAGGAGATAGGTGATATGATGTTAGGTTTTTGGGGTCTTTCCCTGGTTTGGGTATGGCTATGATTACTGCTTGTTACCACGATGTTGGCATGTTTCCAGTCTTCCATATTAAGTTGATCGTATCGAGTACTATTGTTTACATGTTTATAGATGTCATAGCCTAGGTTGTCTTCTCCTGGGGATGTAGACTTTTTGTTAATTAGTGCTTTTCTCCATTCGTCACTACCAAAGGGGGTGCTCTACAGATATTTTGAACTTCTGAGAAATGGTGGGTGTAAGGTGAAGTTGTTTATATTTGCAACATGCACAATGGAGAGAATGTTGGTATACCTCTATGTTACTTTCATGTACTGTGGCTGAAATTTCATTGGATATTGTACTTCTGAAAATTGTAAATGATCTAAGCACACAGCTAACTAAAATGACTGCTCCCTTGTGCTAAAAAAAATCAGCCTGAATTAGTCTAAAGCACACTATCTTTAGCAGTTATTAAAATAGGGAAAATGAATTTTACCAGACTAGACAATACCAGCTTCTGAAAGTACAATGAATGAATTACCAATTATATAAAATGTAACAAAAAAGTTATTGGCTCTTTTTTTTTTTTTTTTTACAATTTACCTCTTAAGTCTAGGACGTGAAAATGACCAAGCAGAGCTAGCAGTTTTTTTTTTTTTTTTTAGAGGTGCACATTTGAAATAAGCCCAAGCCGTATACTCTATAACCCCTATTACACCCGTCAATCATACACCAAAATAAACAGAATTAAAGATTCTTTGAATAATACCTAAGATATACAAGGTCCTTTTCAACTAGCCTGTATAACAAGTGAGGACACCTGGGGAAATTCTTTTTCTTTAAAATTCTTACGCTATGCAGAATACGAAACTGGTGACCACCAAAGTAGTCATTGAGTAGTGAATCATTGTTGGTTTGGTCCGTGAATAAATGAGGGAATTCTTTTTCCAGTGCTTGTCTTTGCGCTATAAATTTTTGGGAGTGGTTGTTATTGCTGCTGGAATTAGCAAGGGAAAAAGCCAATCAAAGGAATGCAAATCATCAAAAAAACCCCCCCAAAAAACAAAAAACAAACACATCATGACCAATGGCAAACAACAATACGACGACGGGATATCATATAAAGCGAATCAGCCAGCAAATGGGCAACAAGGCAACAATAAAACCAACATGGACGAAAAACACAAGGGCAGCATCAACAGCAAACTCAACTAACCATTAACTGACCACCATTATTTGTGATGGCATGACAATAATCATAGAAAAGATTTCCATAAAGCTTTTGCTAAAAATACTTCAAGGAAGAAATAAATAGGTGAGACACTTCTGATCATAAAAAGATTTTATTTCACATTTAATCTTTTAAAACACGATTCATATCAAAGTAAAAACTTATCTAAAACTTCTCAAGAGCCATTATGCAAAGGGAGGTAACCCAGCTTTGGCTTTAAGGAAAAGTTCATAGTTCATACTAAAGCACTGTTGGGATAAATCTTAAAAATTATATGACTGTACAAAACTGAAGGTGAAATGAAAAGCAAGAACACACAAATCAAACTTCATTATAATGAATACAGTCTGAAAGACAATACAATTCTGCAGAGACGTTGTCTTACATTTTTTGTGGTAAAGAGGCCATACAAGTTTAGGTTTAAAAAATCAGTGAGTGTGTACTTCTAATTGTTGTTACATAATCAGAAACTTTAATATAGTAATTGTAAACCAGTGGAATAACATGCTGATTGGGATCTATGTAATTATTCAGACAAACGTAAACACACAACAATGTACTCTAATTTTCAATAAGGTTTGGTTTGGTTTTGTGGGGTTTAATGCCATTTCAGCACATGATAGGCTATACATGGTGGTTGGTGGAGGAAGAACCACCAAACTGAAACCATTCTCACATGTTGGTCAAGCCAAAATTCTATTTTCCAAGAGAAGATTGGGTTTAATGCTGCAAAAGAAACTCTCATCTATTTTATCAAATGTGAGCCAATTTTCTTTAACAAAGGCAAATTATCTTAATAAATATCTGTAAATTTGTCCCAAAAAACATTATTTTATGCAGGTTTATTTACCATTCTGTCATATATCTTGACTGAACATTTCGAAAAATAAATGACACTCCTGACTTAGAAATATTACTCAAATGTATTAATCGCAGCATTCTGATTGGTCAAAATATATCTTTTTTTAAATCACATGATTCTACAGGAAGACTTAAACTAAAAAATCACTATTGTACAAGCAAAATAAACAAAAAGTTACTTTTATCACTGTATTTTGTTTTCAGAACTGTTTGTGTTCCAAAGATACAAGTTGTTTAAGTTGTTTTGAGTTGATGCCATTTCTTAGCGCAAGATAGCCCAATCATGGCAGCCATTTTAACTGAAAGGATGTGAGAAAACTCCTGTAAGAAACAGAAACCCATGGGAAACCAATGGCAAGCTGTCTCACATACCCACACTAGCCATGCCTGAGACTTGAGCCAATGCAAAAAGAGGAGAGATGGTAGTGATCGATAAAGACAAGCACTTTAGACCACTTGGCCATCTATGGCCCCAATGCAAGCTGAAATTAATATATCAGTGGCAATCACTGATGTAATTTAAAATGATGGATATCACAGAGTTCACTTCATAGCAAAACTAATTATAGCAATAGTGAAATAGTGATATATAGAGAATGTTAATAATGCGACATTAAAATGCAATTTTTCTTTGATAAGAGAAATAAACATCTTATTTGTTCTGTATTTGTTCATGTTTAAAATTTATATACAATGCACAAGGATATCTTTTCAGTCCTTGATAAAATGTATATGCGTAGAAAGTACAAGCAACTGCTAAGTTAAAAGTTATGAAAATATACAATGAAAACTAACAGCCTTTTGTTGTGTCATGGTAGCAGTTTTGATTCCCTCACATTCATGACACTGGCTCCATATTGATACTTTTCAAGAACCAGTTCATGGACAGACAAAGAGCTTGGTGATTATCTCGTTATTATTTCTTACAAAGAAATAAATGTCATTTGACAAAGATATTCCAAAAGACCCTTCTATCACGTTTGTTCTCAGTAAGAAATAAATCTTGTCCGACACATATATTCCAAAAGACCATTCTATCCTTAGATTACTTCTAAGTAAGAAATAAATTTCATTTATTTTAAGCATTCCAATCATCAATATACACAAAACATATTTAGATTTGTCAATGATATAATTTGCTAACAAAATTTCATGGTTCCAGTCCTTCCAAATGATACTGCAGCCATCGCAAACTGAAAACATCACCATATACAATCACTCAATCAATGATCGCGTATGAAACAATAAATAATGATATTCTGTGACTGCATGCAAGAAAAGTTTTGATTTGCGAAGAATTAAAGGCACTTGTGTGTTTCTTAAAAAATATACCACATGATGCCTACTGACATCTAAAAAATGTAATAAATATGAAAAGTATGTAGACCAAGCTGTTCTCTGTGTTCTTCATCAAAGAAAAAGTAAAAGAAATAACCATCAATAAAGCTATGTCTTTGGATAAGGAAATATCACAACCTTGCAAAAAAAGTATTACATAAAATCTTGTTAAAGGCCTCAAAGTGCTGGATGGAATACAATGCTCAGAGTTGCATAATTTTATTTTTATTTCATTTAGAGTAAAAATACATTTTTAGGATTAATGGATATTTGCTTGATACCACAAAAATGCAATTTCTGTGTCCTACTGGGCAATAAAACAAATCCTGCTGTTCAAGATTTCTTGTGAATTTGATTACAGTACAATATTACTGAAAGAATAAGACAAATTATTTAAAGAGAAAATAAAAATAAATTATGGCTTTAAAAACCACGACCATGTACACAATCTGTGTGAGCTTATTAAGAAAACAATAACCCAAGTGCAAAACATGCAACACTTGCTAAGACAATTTCTTTGTCTTGTTATCATGCAAACAATGAAATTACATCACTAGAGAAAACTTCAATCAATAATTTCAAATCAGGCTGTTGTTTACTTTCACAACAAATTTTTTATATATATATAAAATTCCAAGTTAGTTAAAAGTTTACTTTTCTATAAGAAAAGCATGTATGCTTTATAATTCATGTTCTATTTACAACAAAACAAGTTAAAAATATATATATTTCACCTATCTTCAGTAGGGGTTGTAACCCTATACTTCTTACTTTGAAACATGAAAGACAACAGTACATCATGTTTTTATAATGTCGTACCAAATGCATGCTATACTTATCTAAGTGAACAGTGCATTTATATCATAAATAACTCTAAAAGCTTAAGCAATATATTAATATTTACAACATGGCTCACAGCCAGAAAACAAAGGTGCACAAACTTACTGTAAAAACTGTAAGCTGATGTAGTGCACTATGGCAAACAAAATGGAAACAATGGAACGTCCAACAGTTAAGGCACATTGTATGTCACTTGTACCAAAAATCTAATGTGAAAATATTGCTAATAAAAATTACATTATATAATCTAGCTTTATAACAATGTTTTCTGATGGTGTTTATGTCGACTTGCACCTCTGATTTCAATTGTTATCAGTTTCATTCATGAAAAAGGATTAACATCATGTTCTTTACTATCAGCCAACATAAACATCCCACCAGACACTGAAAACTGAACCAAATGTAAAACGTAATGGACGGACTGACGGACAGATATGGGTAATGCTACTTGTCCTTACCACAAATGTTGTGGTACATAAAAAAACACATTAAATTTAAATATTTTGATATTAGTTTTGTTTTTTTTTGTTTTTTTCGCTTTTAAATCTATCAGAACTATTGGACAGACATGAAATATATGAAGTATGTAATTATACACAGATGTAAGCAAAGACAGATTACACAATATGTTCATTTATAGCACAAGATTTAGACATCATAAACAAAATTTTTGCTGCAAAAAGTTTTAAAAAAATTTTCAGGTATAGGACCAATAAGAGATGTGTATGACGCAGATAATACAACTGTCAACCTAATTAATGTAGTGATCAAAACGTAATTATGCAGCAGTCATGTTTATTACTTGCTCAGAAATTACGGATATTTATTAGAATTGCATAAAGTGTTAGAAGTCCAATTTCATTTCCCATATAGATACTATTTTTCCACAACACAACAAGAAATCAGATCTATATGAACAAGCATTTCACTGAAAAGAATGTCTGCCCATCATCAGCAGCAGCAGGATGAAGCATTTTTATCACTAGACAGGAAATATCAGCATATCACAGTACAAACATATATGTTAGCTACCAGAAATATGTATGCAGATAATAGAGGTGAATGGTGTATAACATTTCATTCTTCCCAGTAAACTAAAAAATTTATTACCTCGTAAACTTTGCATAAACTGAAAATACAATGTGAATCTTTTATCTGCCATCATGTAGATGATTGCTTACAAATAACATGCTAGCTGTAGCAATTACCTTCCTTGGAGCTAACACAAATTGCTACCAAAAGCAACCAGAGAATTGTTTAATTAAAATGTAGCCTTAATTTTGGGGGATAATTTCCAGTGGTGTTCTATGCAATTTTGTTTAGCAGTGGATATTGCCAGTAATCTTGCAGCTTTATTTACATTCCAATTTTAAGTCACATTTATATATTTTAATAGAAATTGTGGATTTTTATATCATCTGAGCAATCCTTTTCCAAGAATTCAGTTTCTGAGGTAACAAATGCTGATACTACATTAAAGTTTAAGCTGAATACAAACAGGTGATGTAGAAGATTCAAGATTTTTTCAGTAACTTAAACTGAACAGATTGCATTAACATTACTGATCATGACAGTAATGACTTTGCTGCCTACAAAGTGATACTTGTACAGGGAACTTTAATATTATTGCAGTCCACAATGTGATACCTGTACAAAACTTTAACATTACTGATGACAACAGTACTGCTTTTGCTGCCTGCAAAGTGTACCTGTACAGAGCTTTAACATTATTGGTGACGACAGTACTGACTCTGCACTCCACATTGCAATATATATATATATATATATATATATATATATATATATATATATATATATACACAGGGAAACTTTAACATATTGATGATGACAGTACTGCCTTTGCTGCCTACACAGCAATACCTATACAGGGAATTTTAACATTATTGTAGTTCACATAGTGATACCTGTACAGAACTTTAACATATGATGACAGTACTGACTTTACTGCCTGCAAAGGGATACCTGTACAGAACTTTAACATTACTGATGATGACAGTACTGACTTTGCAGTCCACATAGTGATAACTGTACTGGGACCTTTAACGTTATTCATGATGGCACTACTAACTCTGCTGTCTGCAGAGTAACACAGATGTCCATTCACAGGCAAGAAAAATCAATCTGCAAAGTGACACCAATGTACTTTAACAGGCAAGACAGATGTCTGTAAAGCAACACCAATGTCCATTCACAGACAAGAAAAATACAAAATGCAACATAGAGGCTGAAATAAAAAAAGGAAGACATGATTTTTCTGTCAAGATCTTATTTTGCTTACAAAATCTCATGCAATTATAAAAAAATACATACAATCTGATTTCAATTTTCACAATTATATCCTTGGATTTTGATGTGTAAGAGAGTTCACAGTTTACCTCACTTTTCATCAAAATTGGATGTTTATTCTCAAATGGTTTTACTATTAAACCAACATCTTAAGCTCCAACTTCAAAGACCTAAAATTCTGACAGTCAATAACTTGAATCATATTCAAGTTAAAATAATAAAACTATTCTTAACTGTGGTTCATCAAAGTGTAATATCCATTTTTGCTTTCTGAGTTTCTGGTTGGTACTAAAAATATTTTTAAAATGGGGCTACAAATAATTTATTTTTCCTTGTCTATCTGTGTTGAAGTTGTAACATGCATTAAAAATAAAGCTCTGTTCAATAGGGACTTTGTTTTGTAGCCAAACTCTGCATTCTCAAAAAGTACTTCAATGAGATGAAGTACAATAGACTGGGATTATCTCCCTTGAAATATTCCTTGCTCATATTGATTTTTAAAATTAATTTTAGCAGAATGCTGTCATGGCTGAAATAATTTGGCTCCAGGGTGATACAATTTATGTAATACTGGGAACACTCATAATGTTTTATCTGAATTATTTTTCACTGCTTCATCAACATTATCCCTTGTGATCTGTCTTGTCACCAATTAATATACCAATTCAATCAATCAGCTGTACTTCCTCTTCCTTTCTTCTTTCATGATACTTTTTCTTCTCCATCCAGATGTATTATTATGGGATGAATAGCACATCCATGGTTAAGGGTTGCTAAGGCAACTCTGTGTATAATGTCAACCATTAACTGCCTCACATTTTGGCCACAACCTACAGACCTTTAATCTCAGTCAGACACACCCTAGTTATGCTCATTTACATTGCTGAGCCCATTTTGGAAGGATCCTCCGTCTTGCATTTGTGAACCAATAATTAATCTGGTTGATGGTGAGACCAGTCTGTTTGATTAACATTGCTTTTTCATCATCATTTGGATAGGGATTATCTTTGTGTTGTCGCAACCAGTCCAACATGATAGCCACTGCCTGAAATCACAAAAGAATTATGCAATTAGCAATTGTTTTAGCTGAATTTCTAATTGTCACTAACAAGACTTTTATTAATTGCAGCAATACAGGTCCATGAGAACCAAGGGTTGGTTTTGCTATTGTTGTTTTGATCACAAGAAATCCATTTTTCAAATAACCTAGAAAAGACAGGAAAACAAAATGCATAACTTTGGGCTTAAACCTATGACTGATTTCTTCAGAACTGACCTGCCAAACCCATACTTCTGATCCACTCTGCTAAAGGTGCTTACACCTTCATGGTCAAGCATTCTGTTCAGTTTATGGGGCTAAAATTACCCTTTTCTCTGGAGATCAATTGCCAGAAAAAATCCAAATACAAATATAAGGAGAACAATTGATGGTTTATTTTAACCACTGGAGTTTGATAAAACTTGAAAAACTTGGTCTTGTCAGAATCCAACAGACTATTTCTATCTTCCTGCAATGCCTGTATGTATATAGTTTTGTCGAACTAGAAATGTGTTCACTGAACAGTGATACACGATCACAGTGCCTAAATGCAAAACTTAATGACTGATATATTCAACTGCATGTCAGCACAAGATATACAAAGGAAATACTATATGACCACTGTTGGATAGAAATATTTGAATCCACTCACTACTGCAGATAGGGAAAGAAGTAAAATTACATTTTCCCTTTGCAAGAAAATGCCTCACAGTACATAATTTACTTGTCTTCTTTCATTTGCTTTTGTTTTTTGATTTCTTTGCTGCCTTTTTTCAATAATGGCAAAGTGAATTAATTCTAAGTGTTATGACATCGGAAGAAACTGACAAGGGAGACAACTCAATGGTTATTCACCTCTTTTGGCAGACTGGGATGTTTCTTGGACTCTGTTTTTCCACCATGGTTGCTACTGCTACTGACCATACTACCATTATCACTTGCACAGTCTACCAGGTCATGGAGAGACTTGAACTGGGGAGAAATCATACCCTGGAAATCCAAACCTTTCTTGGCCATTGGAGAAAACAGATCACCTGGGAGCTGAAACAAAAGGCAATATATGTTATTGACAATGAGCAAAAGCTTGCCAAGACCATTAAAATAGTTTGAGAAAATTATGCATAACCATCCCCACCCCAATATCATTATTCCCACCACCAAGTATCTGTTGCAAATAACAACACTTTCTTTCTACATTTTCATAAGTCTTGAAACTCTGACCTGGTAGTGACATAAAAGGTTTGCAAATGACCGAAGCTGTTAAATAGGTACCCAAGTACCTGCCCATTCTTAATTACAAGGGTATAAAATTAGCTATAATGGACCTGTTTAGTTCATGCAAGTTCAGATCAAAGATTGTATCTGTTGATGTCGGGAGTGAGCGAAACAAAGAATAATGAGAACAGTACAGAGCTCCTGTTGTGTGACTATCGTCTGCTGCGCATTTAACCATCATAGACCTCCATCTACTGATCTTATATTTTCGATGTGTGCGACCATTTAGCTGTGTACATTTAATAGTTTCCTTATTTTCTATGCTGTGTACATCGAACAGTTTCCTTATTTTCTATTTATAGTAACTGTTCATGATACAATTCCAAGAAAAAGACAGGTTTCCTGAATTTGAGACCACGTGTCACAAATTCATTATAGTTTGATAAAAACTCAAGTAGCAGACCAGTCTGTATTAAAATAAACATGGTGACAAATATTAAGTGAAATGGGCCTTTGCGATGTGACTTGTGGATGTTATATGACTGAAAAATGTTAGTGACGAGGGATTTTGTTAAAACTAAAGAACCTGTTGCATCAGTAAAAAGAACAATTATTAACACTTTAACATTTTTGAAAGACAAATAAGACAGTCATGTTATACAGCATTCAGAATTTGTGGACTTGACTTTATGAGCTTTCACTGAAAGTTAAACATGCAGACTAGTTGAAGTGAATGCTGTGTATAAATAATTTATCATATTGTTTTTTTTTTGTGTCTGTATTCTTGTACTAGTCCAGATGGATTCAGATGATTTGTGACAAGAATTTTAACCAACTGCAGAGCCAGGTAAGTAGCACAAAGTATGTTTATCACATGGCTTTCTGTAATTATGGCATCTAAAATATAGATTAGTCTTTTTATGCTCTTTATGGTTTTTCTTGCCACTTATATTGGTAATAAATATGCTTATACCTCTTGGGGATTTTGGCATTTATGAACTTACATGCAGCATTTCAGGTTTAATATAATTTCTGTTTGATCTGGGTAACTGATCAATAGGATCAACAGAGTTTTCATAAAATTTTGACTGCTCTTCAATATTGTACTATACATTCTTGTTTTAACTTCTGCCACATCAAGGTTACTCATGAAATTTAGTTACCAACTAAATCATGAATGTGCAGTATCAAATTCTAGAAAACTGCAATTGCATGCATGGATGCACACACACATTTTCAAAAGATTCAGTGTCCAAGTTAACACCTGCTTCACCTTAACTGGACATGCATGGCATGTCTTCATTATTGTATATGCAAAGCATCTATTCTAGAACAACTGATTACAAAATTCACTCTAATTTCTAATAAAACTCACAAAGAAAACTCAGCTGAATCCATTAAAACTGTTTATCACATTTTCAAGCTCAATCTTTATTTCTTTATTCCAGAAATTCACCTTTTTTTAAATGGAGGGGTGAACTTCCCTATAATTAGTCTATTTTAGAATACACCCTGGATACTCTATGAACACAACATGTCTCTAGTCTTGTATATACTAAATGAACATATCTCCAATATGGTGTATATTGTATGTACAAGACATGTCCCCAGTCTTGTATATACTAAATTTACATATCTCCAATATGGTGTATATTATATGTACAAGACACGTCCCCAGTCTTTTATGTACTAAATGTACATATCACCAATATAGTGTATATTATATGTACAAGACATGTCCCCAGTCTTGTATATACTAAATGTACATATCTCCAATATGGTGTATATTGTATTGTACAAAACATGTCCCCAGTCCTGTATATACTAAATGTACGTATCTCCAATATGGTGTATATTGTATGTACAAGACATGTCCCCAGTCTTGTATGTACTAAATGTACATATCTCCAATATGGTGTATATTATATGTACATGACATGTCACCAGTCTTGTATATACTAAATGTACATATCTCCAATATGGTGTATATTGTATGTCCATGACATGGCACCAGTCTTGTATATACTAAATGTACATATCTTCAATATAGTGTGTATATATGTACATGGCATGTCCCCAGTCTTGTATATACCACATGTACATATCTCCAATATGGTGTATATAATATGTACAGGACATGTCCCCAGTCTTGTATATACCAATTGTACATGATGTATCTCCAATATGGTGTATATTGCATGTACATGACATGTCCCCAGGTTTGTATATACTAAATGTACATTATGTCCACAGTTCTGAGCATTATGTATAGTCACTAAGTACAACGTGCTTAAACAAAACCAACTCGATTTTCATACATGCTTGACAACTAAAAGTATTACTGTTCCATAGTTCGGATAGTTGGTTTTAAAATTAGTCCATATTCAAACCAGGTTCACACCCAAGTGTTGTACCTGCCTATTCCAATGACGGCAAAAACTGTACAGTAAAACCTGACTTGACATTGCCACATGCCCCAATAATACTGAAACCAGTACCGTAAAACCTATGGTAACTTAGCCACATGTTCTAGTAATATTGATACCTGACATGGCTATCCACCCTAAATATATATTGAAACCAATACAGAAAAATCTGTCCTGACTTTACAATATGTGCCATTAATACTGTGAATCCTGTCAGTAAAACCTATGTTGACTTTACATGACCCAATAATAGTAAAACCTGTCCAGTTAAATCTGTATTGACTTTAGTACATGTCCCAATAATAGTAAAATCTGTACAGTTAAATCTGTATCAACTTAACTACATGTCCCAATAATAGTTAAACCTGTCCAGTTAAACCTGTGCCAACTTAAGTACATGCCCCAATAATAGTTAAACCTGTACAGTTAAACCTGTATTGACTTAAGAACATGTCCCAATAATAGTTAAACCTGTACAGTTAACCCTGTATTGACTTGACTTTATGTCCCAATAATAGTAAAACCTGTACAGTTAAACCTGTATTAACTCCATGTCCCAATAATAGTAAAACCTGTACACAGGGTTGACAAGAGGAAAGGGGGCAATGAGGGATATACCCCACCAGCCTGGGTCAAACAACACTTTTTAATTTTATTGAGAAAAATTTTGTTTGAACAAGAACTAAGAGGCCAAGGTGTTTCTTACCCCTGGGGCCGTGATCGCTCTCTATGGCCCTGCCTGTACAGTTAAACCTGTACTGACTTAAGTACATGCCCCAATAACAGCAGAACTTTTCAGTTAAACCTGTACTGAATTATAATAATAATAACAATAATACAGTGAAACCTGTACAGTAAAACTTGTAAAGACAGTGACATATCTCAGTAATACAATAAAACTTTTACTGACTTGGGGACACCTCATATAAACTGTAAAACCTGTAATGACTTGGCTACACATCCCAGTAATACAGTAAAACCTGTAATGAATAACTAGCATCCCAATAGTACAGCACATGTACAACATGTAGGGTAAACCTGTCCTGCCTTTACTACTCCACCCAGTGACACTGTATCAAGTACAGTAAAATTGGTCCTGATTTAGCTGGCCATGTGAAATATGTACACTTAAATTTGATAGACCACCAATTTCACCAATAAAAGGTGGTGTCTTAATACAGGTAAAATTACTTTTTTGATGTTAACATTAACTGTTAATCCATGCATGAAAAAATGATCTTTCTAATTAGTTCTAGAGTTACAGCACGTACAATTACATACAAAAATGGCATTTATAATCCGTTTTTTTAATTCACTGCCACATTCAAGCTATAATAACATCTCTCTACAATTAAAGGACACAATTCTATACTTCCCTAAATT
Source organism: Megalonaias nervosa (assembly GCA_016617855.1). NCBI lineage: Eukaryota > Metazoa > Mollusca > Bivalvia > Unionida > Unionidae > Megalonaias > Megalonaias nervosa. The sequence continues at coordinate 237,334 of JAECUM010093024.1, read as the reverse complement.
GTCCTTTATAGAAAGGTTTGACTGTATTCATATAAATAATATTCCTATCCAAAATCATTCAGTACCCACTCACCAACAACTTGAGAAAACTACACATTACTGAGGCTTACAAGAAGTGTGCAGCAAAGCCGCATTAGCCTCACATAGCTATCCCTAACCTCCCACCACGCAACCTTACTATTACAAACCTTCCACCAAGCATTGTTATTACAAACCTCCCACAAAGCATCCTCACTGTTATTACAAACCTCCCACTATACAGCAAAGCAGCATTAGCCTTACTCAGCTATCCCTAACCTCCTACCACTGTACAACAAAGCAATATTATCCTCACTGAGTTATTACCAACCTCCCACCACTTCACAGCAAAGCAATATTATCCTCACTGAGTTATTACCAACCTCCCACCACTGTACAACAAAGCAATATTATCCTCATTCAGTTATCAACAACCATCCACTATTGTACATGTATGCAAAAAAAAAAAAAAAAACCCAAGCTCCACCCCTGGGCTATTATTTAAGGTGGGAATTAAATTCTGGAACTGTAGAGTACACAATCATATCCCACTGTTTGACCTCTTTATCTTCAGTGGTGTAGGAGTTATTTGACATTACACATTCATGTCTGATGGTCAGGACTGTAATCCCCATCTTTACATTCAAAGTGTTGGAATAATAAACAAGCAAATGATAATACTGTGAATGATTGTTCTGTATCAATTTGCCCTATCGACCTGGAGGACTTAATGATGTAGATTGATCACATGAACATGCAGATTATAGCTCCAGACAAAAAAAAACAAAAAACAAAAAAAAAACAGTACTCCAGGTCTCTATTGTTTCTTCCAGTTATTTATTGATTTCCTTGTGTTAAAAGGACTGACACTACACAATCCCCCAACTTCTGTTAAGGTGTAAAGAGCACAGGTAAAAATCAATGGTTCCCATGCTACATCCTGTGGGGTTCTCATGCTACAGTTTGTGGACAGGAAATAATCTACTGCATATAAACTTTACTCAATTCAGAAACTTTGTGAAGAAACAAGAAATTGTGTCTCACCATCACCACATGTTATGTGTATTTAATTATGTATGCCCATATAAATACTTAGTATTTATGCATACATCAGCACCATCCTAGCTACAAAGTGCCAGGTAAGATTTTGTATTAAGAACGGCACATCAAATAAGATAATGGGGAAAAAAAGAATGTAAGAATGGAAAATAGAAACGGCTTATGTGAGACTTAAGCTTGTCCAAAACATACAATAATATAACAGTAAGAACAAAGGTTAACCAAGACTCCCTTAGAGTGACTGAAGCTCTGACTGGCCAAAAATGAATTTCTAGGAATCCAAGATAAGCCACTTCTATTTATTTCTTGCGTATATACTCCAACATACCAAATTTTGGGGGCCCTGGGTGGCAAATTGGTCTGTGGCACTCACCTTTACAGATCATTGACATCTCACCTCTGTCTGCATGGGTTTGAGTCTTGGCTCTGCCATCAAGGGTATGTGAGAAAGCCTGCCTGTTAACTCCCCACAGGCTGGTATTGTCTTTCAAATAATCACCATAAACGCAACCAGTATTCCTTAATGGCAGGCAAGGATATAATACATTGAAGTTTATATGCACATTGTACTTTCTGAGTTCACCAGTATGCAGTTATGACAATGAAGATATTAATATTGCTGGACGACATTCAATAAAATTCATCGTTTTCCTTAGTACACAAATTAACCATCTTGTTCAAAGTGGGTGTGTAATACCTGAAATCTTCAAAGTTGCTTTAACTGTTTTGCAACAACAAAACTCCAAATATGGAGATCATTGCCCTAAATATGTAATGGAGCCAAATCACTCAGACTGGCTTAGAAATTTAATTTCTTTATTCATTGGCTTCTAAAAAAAATAAACCTGCTTTGTGTCTTAAAATTTGTTTGCATTATTTAAAATTGCTACAAATTTTGAAAATATGGTTCCTGAACATTGGAGAGTCCAACTAATTAGGTTGAATATGGCACAGAAAGTTTCTGTTCTTAACAATCCATCTGACACTGGATCCGTATTAAGTTCACTGAAGGATTTAACTGTGATATAAATGTCCTCGTTCATCTCTACACTCATTTGGGACGGGATGGCACTACAATGCATTGTTCAAACTTCACCAAAGATTTTGATGAAGTTTTCTCAGCATTAAACAATGTGCCTTCTTGCTGCTAAATTCAATAAATTAAATCAGTAGTTCTCAAATTTAGTGTCCCTTAGAAGCTGACAAATTTAGTGTCCATCAGGAGTTCCCAAATTTAGTGTCCATCAGGAGTTCCCAAATTTAGTGTCCATCAGGAGTTCCCAAATTTAGTGTCCATCAGGAGTTGACAAATTTAGTGTCCATCAGAAGGTGACAGATTTAGTTCTGCTCACTCTGTAAATGGCTCAATCTTTCTGGAATCGCATATGCATTTCAATGTGATGTCTCAGAAAATGAATCACACTTCCACTCTGTTCCTAACTTCACCATTCCTACAGGGGCTGGGGCAAGTGGCCAAGTGGTCTAAAGCGCTCACTGTTACGGATCACTGCCATCTCACCTCTGTCTGCATGGGTTCGATTCTCGGGTTCGGCCAATGTGGGTATTTGAGAAAGCTTGCCAGTAGCTTCTCATGGGTTGGTGGTTCTTTCCGGGGTTTTTCCCGGGTTCTTCCTCCACCATTTATACTGGTCACTGGCCTATCTTGTGCTGAAAAATGGCATTTAACCCTACAACAACAACAACCATTCCTACAGGCAAAATACTCATTTGTATTTTACCATTGTTACGTATTGGCTCGTTCAAAAGTAACAAAAGAAAAGAGTCAAGACAACAAGCTTTGTAAGTTTTACCAAAAATAATTTATTTCCCTAGAAAACACGGTGAAAAGGTGAAAATATGAAATAGGACTTACGGTTTGTAAAGAAAATCCAAACATTTATCCTAGAATTGTGAAAATATAAGTCCTATCAATAAACAGTTCTAACTGAATCTAGTTTGAATCTCAAGTTGGTTCCAAGATGGAGGACAATGACGTCAGATGAAGTCTTTACACAAATTCTAGAACTGCACTGTACTATTCCAATTTAGAATGAATTTCACTGAATGTCTTTGTCCTAAACCACTTGTGTAGTTCTCCAGGGAAAAAAATTATTATTTAAAAAGTAGATGAACTCCTATAGCTGTCATCTATAACAAGACACATCTTGAGCTCTACAGATGTAAAGAAAAATAAACTCTTTCCAGCACAAGAAAAATAACACCTTCTCAAGGTATAAGAATGACTCTCTATTTCACAGGGACCTAAGTGTTTTTAAAACGAACTAAGACGTCATTTCATGCACGTGCACGAAGAACACGTGGTTATTTCATCATCTAACAATCGCAGTACACGATGTAATCACATATGCTTAGAAAATGACCTTGGCCACAACCAATCGTTTAAGCCGGCTGTTTATCCAGTAAGCAATCTAAAATAATGCTTATGCAAGCTGAGTCATATTTACGTTCTAAATAAGCATGATGTTTCTTTCAAAAAATATCAGATCCCGTGAACATAATCATCATCATAATAATATACAATGATACAAAAATGAAATAAAAAGAATTCAAATTTTAACACGAAAGTAATTAAACTACATGGTCGTAACACCATATATACTTGCTTATAAGACCAGACCAATTGCAAACTGCAAAGACCCAGATCTATCACTGCATAATGCAATGACAGATCTGAGCTGTTTGTTAGAACTAATCAGTAGGACAAACAACACAGACCCTGATGTTTTGGCACATAATGGATTTGCAGATCAGGATCTTTTTTGTCTGCAGTTTGACTTATAAGCAAGAATATTTGGTATGTAAGGAGTACAATCTGATTTGAAAGTAATGCTGCCGTTTATGACAAATTTGCCAATAATCTTGATAATAAATGTTTTAAAAATTCTACATAAAAGCAATGATGTGCAGTAAATAATTATTTCTTCAACATATTTCTTCCTTAACTAACTTCAAATGAATCAGTTGTTCTACTTTGTATACTTACCTACACTATTCAACATAATGGACTATCCCACAGTGATACTTACAGGACTTACTAACAAAATCACCGAAGCTATTGTCAGTGAATTAACATTCTGGTGAATGGTGTTTTTGTATCACAATTATCATTTCTGTAAACTACGTAAAGAACAAAAGTCTTGAATTTGAAAAGAGATATATTTTATATAGATGTAACATATTCATGTTTTTATGTTTTCTCTTATAAACTTGAAATATTTTTCAAGAAGACCCCCAAAATTTGAAGACTCTTGAGGGTTATACAAATCATGCTTAGTATGGTTCTGAATGGGCCTTTATCTTTGACTGTATATATGAAATTGGGGGAGAAAGTTTTGGACCCATGACCCTCTCCCAGGAATTGGAGCCAAAAATATCCTCCTTAATCCAGATGAGAATGGCAACAGCAGTGTTCAGTGACATTTTACAAAGTGACAGAGTAGGTAAAAGAGTAGGAACTGACAGATCGATAGACAGACAAAAGAACAGACACACTTCAAACAATAAACTAAAATGAAAGCCTTGGAATACCAATGCTAGAGATAAAACAAACTCTCAGATAAGGGGCTATACATCTCATTGTACAGAACTTGAACTGGAAAACAACAAATTTTGCCATGTCCTGCTTGAGTACAGTTATTCTATAGAAATGGATGCCAAAACCGTACACTGAAGTTAATATAATTTACACTGAAATCCTTTTTTTCTTAGATGTTGAAATTTTCTGACACAAAGGTTCCAGTTTAAAAGCAATACATTACAACATCAAGTTCCTGTTCTGCATCTTCTAGTTTTATGTTTATTACATCCTTGTATTTACATTTTGTATTGTGTTTAGTATGAAAATGCAAATAAAATTCTTAAATGTTAAAATAAGTATTTATGACAACTGTACATAAGTTCTTTGCAAATACCAGTAACACAATATTTTTCTAAGTACTTATTCAAGGACTCCTAAAACTTTGTAGTACATGTTTCATGGCAAGTTTTGTTTTTCTGTTTTATTTCATGGCAATTAACTGAACCATCAGTGCTGATAACAAATGCCCCAAAACCAAAATACAATTCTTAATCAAATAATCTCCAAAATGATACCCAAGTGATCTTCAGTGATTGTGTTTTTACTCTGTTCAGTAAAGCTAGGACTGTCTTTCAGTCTGGTCAATGTTCAACCATTGTCCTTGACGCTTAGAGTCCGAAAACATGGCTACAAGAGCCTAACTTATCCTGACCACATTCAAGTGCTCTTGATAATTTTCAATTGGCCTCTTGTCTCTGGCTGAAGCATTTTAACTAATGGTATGTTTGTACACCTATTAATTCCCAGGACTGAATAAACACAATCTCTTTGCACAAGCCATAAAGTCTGGGAATGTTACTGGATTCTCAACTGCAGGCGTTGGCAGTTACAGCTGCAAAGATTAGGTTATAATCCAAAAGATTTGCTGTTTTATCAGTAAAGCTACAAAAAATAGGGCACCATAATATTTTTTAAATTTAATTCCTGGAAGTCAAACTGTGGAAAAAATAAAATAAAAAAAATCAGTTATATATTTAAGCATTAAATTAAATTACAGGCTAAATATTTTACATCTTTTCTTATTCTGATATTTTTCGTATGAAATATACATCTTTAGATTTTCACAGGTGAAAATCAAATTCCTATCATGCAATGCAATGCTTGATTGTCTGTGTATGCACAATAAGGTAACTGCTGCAGCAAGAAAAATGAGGATTTTGTGTATCAGAGCAATAAATGGAAACTGCATGAGCTTTCAGACATGAAAATTATATTTTGCCGAAGATAAATGACTCATCACCATTTGCTTCTTTATAAAGATAGGTCCCTTGACAACAATATTAAAAACATACAGTGCCACATTTTTCAGTCACTTATTTTTGCAGTGGTAAAATAGTTTAAAATACCCTGCACGTAATTTACCACAACAGATTATGTTCTCCCAAGCCAACCTGGTCTCAGATCATTTATACCTTTTACAATCAATCAGCCCAAGTGCTGAATTGAAACTGAGGCAAACTTAAGATATTTTGGCTGGAGACCATGTGCTTAAGAGCAAGTCTGATCTCCTAAGCTTCAATTTAGAAGCATGTCTGGTTTATAATGAATAATTTAAAATAAAATAATATTGTCTTTTCTTGCATAAATAACATATATTTCATCTTGTAGTCTAAAAACTGAAATATTTAAAATCGTGGCTTTTCTAATATTTAAAAATTATATTTGTGGTACCACATTATGAATTATGTCCAGTATTAACATTGGCAAAAAAATTGTCTTCAGTGCATCTTTTCAAAATCATTAAATATATTAAGTTTCCTCATTTCGCATAAGGTGCTCTATACTCCTAAATGCAAAACTGCAAAGGTGCTATATTTGGTATCACAAACAATACCATCATGAAAAGTAGGTCAATGTGATTTAAGTTATGTTTTAAAAAAAAATAAGGTCATGTAGTATAATTGCAAGTAATCATAACCATAATACCCATAACTGATCTAAACACTATCCATATTTTGGGGAGCATATGTGAACTTAATACAGGTTATCAACACACCATGGGTTATATTTAATTAAATTAATGAATTAGTTTATAATATTAAGTTGAAAGATTGCACCAACCATTTCAATATATATTTAGCACGGCACCTCTGAAACAGCCTTCGAGTGATCATCTTTTCAATCTGGGACAATTTATCAAAAGTATATTGAAACCTGCCTAGTGCACATCATTACAAGGATACTGTCCTTGACAGACATGTGTCTGTTATACAAAGGTCAAAATGGTTATAAGATATGTGACTTATAAAATCTCTAATTAATAAACACATGTCCATTAGAGAAGTCAAAATGATATAATGTTACCAATAAACGCTGTCCTTCATGAGGTGTCTTTTTATATGGATGTATCCACTAAGGCAGGTTGAAATTTATACATTGTATATATGAGGACATTTTTAAAAAGTTTCAGGGAGATTTCAACTTCGTCTCAACATTTTGTGCAATTTGTAGTGTCTTCCTGGTAGTCATGGAGGCATATCACATATATGGAATTAGTGAAGGCCTACCTTTTGTAATTGTGTGCTCAGTAACCCCTTCATATCAGGACAGTAATCTCAGTCTATTTATCTTTATTAATATTTCTTATCTTGACTGGTTCAGGGTCATGCACCTCAGTAAATAAGCTTCATTAAGAAAGAATAGTAACCCAGTCTTCCTTAGAAATGATCTTATCTTGCTGCCACCAAATTTTCAACAAATATTACTCCCACAGTAAATCTCTGAAACAATTTACCGTAAATGCTCTTGTACTTTATATTTTTTAAGTTCTGCAGTAAATCTTTGAAACCAGACATTATACGCTAATATGAAAAGTTGTGATTCTTTTCACAATTATGAATACACTCCATGTTGTGAGACCTGAAGAGGAAAATAAAAATTAAAAAAGTCTTCTCTCTTTACCAGTATAGCCTTATATGCAAAGTGGATGTGGATCATTTCTTTTACTTTTGTTGGTATCAGCAGTGTAAAATGGTATTTGGCAGAATATTAAGAAAGAAACTGAACATGAGTCCAAAACAAATGAAATTTGTTTCAAATACTAATGTTACAGGTAATAGCAGTTAACTACACAGAAATGAGTCATATAACTCCAGTATAAATGGAGACTCATAAATCTGTGAAGTGCGTGCTGACAGCAAGCCCTGCCCTATCAGATAATGTGTTTGATCAAGCGCTAAATTTACCTGCCACATCAAACAATTGGGTTCACCTACATTGTACCCACTAATCCCTGGCTTGGACACACCATTGATTATGTTCTTTTAAAAACAAATTTGATCTGTAACTTCACAACATGATTTATTTTGTGCCAAAACAAACATCTTGTGTAATATCCCAATACCAAGGATCTTAGATAACCTCCAATCCTTCTGTCAACAGATACACATAACCTTTGACTGCCTCTACTAATATGTATGTATGTATGTATGTATGTATGTATGTATGTATGTATGTATGCATGCATGAATGTACATGCACACAAACACCCACACAAAACTGATTTATCAGGGCAATATATTATGTCATATGTAACTTTAGACCATTTTTTCAATAACAGACGTTCTGAGAATGGTCTTTTAGTTGCTAAAAAGGTCCTTATGTAGGACACTAATAAAAATCAGAAATCAAAATCTAAACAAGGTTTCCACAAAATGAATTCTTCCAGCCATGCCATGCTGTGATACAAGTACTACCAACATTAAACTTAATTTACAAAACTTTAAAACAAAGTTTTAAATATAATCCAAGAGTCTCCATCACTACCACAATCTCATGCTGATATGACAATCTGTTCAGAAGTAGTGATAAGATTTTAAAGATGGTCACTGTGTTTCTCAGAGCCGCATTATTTCATTTAAGACTTAAGTGGACTACATACAAAGTCTTCCAGTGAAAGCCCCATGTCATTATGACTTTCTGTGCAAGCAGAGTTGTGTCAAAATTTTAAAGTGGCTGATACAGTGGCCATATTGGATGTCAGATCAGCACCACTTTTATTTAGTTTTTAAGTGAAAATCCAATACTGATATGACCATCAATTCAGGAGGAGTAGCAATAACTGCAATAATATGATTTTCAAGATGGCTGCAAATAAGATGTGAGATCTGCACCACTTAATTTTTAGGACAACTAGACCATCATAAGAAGAATTTTAGTGAAAGCTACTGACATGACCATCCATGTAGGAAGAGTAGAGACAACATTTTCAAGATGGCTGCTGTGGTGGCCATATTGGACAACAGATCTGCACCACTATCAATTAGGATCAACTGGACATTATAAGAAATCTTCTGGTGAAAATCCCATGATAATATGACCATCCATTAATGAGATGTAGTGATGACAAAATTTTAAAGATTGATGCCATAGTCGCCATACTGGAAGTCAGAGCAGCACCCTTTTCATTTATCACGAAATACACTATGGGATGAGTGTTTCATGGCAATCCTCCAAGTAGTTTTGGAGTAGCAGTAACAAACTTGTGTTAATGGCCAGATGGATGAGGGGTGGCAGACAAGACAGAACTGACAAAAGACCATCCCATAGACTGTTTTGGTCTATGACCAGCACAGCTACAAAAATACTGGCATATTTGGCAAAAATTATGGTATCTGATAAGTTATGGCAACAACATTATTAAATGGGCATATAATTTCAAAATGTATACATACCATTCCAGACCTCATTGCAAACTTGGATTCTTTGGTTGGTGTTCCCATCTCTATACCCATTGGACCCGATACCATTTGCTGAATGCCCATAGATCCTCCATGCATAGGATTGCCTCCCTGACCATCAATCCGTAATGTGGCTGGCTGAAAATCCAGGGAAAAAAAAACAGATTATGAAACTGAAAGAAAAAGACAAACTATTAATTTCTTTCTGGAGGCTCTTTACAAGCAGAAAGGGATAAACTACTCATTTGTTTCTGAAAACTCTATACATACAGAATCAACAAAACTGCAAAGTCAGCAAACATGTTACAGGGCACTGTAACTTTTGTCTAACAAGTGTTCCATAAAACACTTTTTATTATGATAAATAATCCTTGTATTTGACATTCAAAAAATTTTACGAAACAGTAAAACTGTTGTCCATAATGCTTAACTATGCAAGACTGGTTCAGTACTTGTGTAGTCACCGTGGACATAAATGCCAACTCCTCTGGACCTTTTTATAACTGTAACAGTTCTTAACCTTTTTGGGCAACGACCAAGATTAGGTTTGTGATGTCTTGCTACCATCTAATGCTAAATGCTAAAAACCACTTGTGAAGGAAATTTTGAATTGTTAATCTCAGTGATCAACTCAAAACAGAATGGCAACCCAGTTTGGGGTCATGATCCATCAATTAAGAACCAAGACAGTAGTGGAAAATGTAGATTTTAGTAGTTCAGGATAATTTTCAGTAGGAAAGAATGTTTTCAATTCTGCTACTGTACAAAATCATTGTTATAAATTATAAACAAAAAATCTCAAAGTAATGCTATAATAACAATCCAATTCAGATGACAATACTCGATTTTTTATTTAAAAAGCTATTGTAGGAAAAAAATAGGCAATTTAACTGTTTCCAATTTTTCCAGTCTTTTACAGTCACATTTGATTAGAATTGATATTTCACGAAGCTTGTTACTTGTATAGTCTAAAACATCTTTACAGCACACTCACCCCAAATGGACAGTCAGTTCAGGCTTATGTAGTAGAGAAAACAACATGTATGTGTATTTATGTAAATTAATTAAAGAGCTATTTACAAAATGTTCTGGGAATTATTTTTCATAAAAGATTCATTTTTTCATGGTTCAGTTATGACCATAGCTGAATGGAATTAAAAAACATGTTGGCTCAGGAAACAAGCATTTTTAAACACTAAATATGTCTATATCTAAATCTGACATAGACATATGACCATGGACTTTATCACAAAAACATGTAAAACTATTGAAATTCATATAAATTTGCATTTACATGATAAAGATCTTAGCTTTACTTGGCTTCACTGTGCATGATGAAAAATGGTTTAGTTTTTTTTAAAGAAAAGTATTGTTTTAAATTTTTACATGGAGCCTTAAAAAAATTAAATACTTTTAAATAAAAAGGACTTGGAGGTACGAGTAAAAAATATTTCCAGGGACCAGTCCTTGGAAAATTTATGATGAAAGGGATACTTGTCTGTCATCACTGTACTCAACGAAATACACTTCAATCTTAGGCAGGTATGTCCTATTATTGTGTTGCTATTCAGAAAATGTACCTGAAGTCTACCATTTATCTACTGTTCTCTCATATTCTTGAGCAATAACAAGATTTTCAAATTAGCTGCTGCAGTGGACATAGTGGATGTCAGACTGGCACCAATTTCATTTAGGACAAAGTAGACATTATTTGAAGTCATTTGGGTGAAAACTGGGGTCATTCAGTCTGGGAAAGTAGGACAAGATTTTCAATACATTAATATTGAATGTACAACTAGCTCCGTTCATATTAGGACCAACTAGGTATCATAATGCCAACCCCCAAAAACATGAGCATTAACGGTAAGGCAAAAATGTCCCTGTTTTTCTTTGCTGATCCTAGCACTTTTCCCCCCGTAGTTAAAAAAAAAAAGGGAAAAGAAAATCCCGAATTTGATTTGTGCATCTAACAGAGCTGGTTTAGCCCAGCACTTGCAGAGCTTAGCTCGTTATATAAACTGATCATTACAATGTATCTAATGTTTAAATGAAACTATTTTTATTAACATTTTAAAAAATCCCAAAAATAATTCTGCATCTAATTGAGCAGGTTCAGCCCAGTACTTGAAGCGTGGATCTATATATATATATATATATATATATATATATATATATATATATATATCTATATCTATATCTATAGTATGTATGCAGCATCAATCATATATCACAAGATGTATAATTTTTTCATTAAAAGAAAATGAGGCTTGCTGAGTTTCCTTTTAATGAAAAATTTACACCAGTGGTATATCACTGATACTGTGTACGTACATACATAAATTTTATTTATATCACATACAAATACATATATTTTCCCTTTGAACTGAGTTAAGATTTAAGATTTACTACAGGCAGCTGTGTATTGACTGAGTGAATGAACTCCTCACATCCGTGAGTGTGTCTGCTACAAAATGTAGTTCTATGCCTTTCGTGGCTATTCACAATCACCTTTGCATATTGATAAGTTTATTGTTTTCTTTATTTAGTTTCTATTTTTCTTCCCATTGATTTAATCAATATAATACACACTTTTGATTTAAATATGAAAGATGGTTTTCATGATGAAAGTAGAGCACTGCAAACACTTGGTTAGCTACGCCATTCACATGAACGCTTAGCCATTCATGTACCGGCTCATGTAAATTAATGTGGAATAGAAACTAAAGCGAAATGACAAACAAAAGGTAATTAAAATATTTTAATATATTTACAGTTGATCTAAGTCATTATTCTGCTCTAATAACAGTACCACCAACCATAAACTCTCTCTCTCCAGTCAGTTTGACTTTAAAACTCTCTCTCTCTCTCTCTCTAGTCGGTTTGAATTTAAAACTCTCTCTCTCTCTCATCCTTTAGTTGGTTTGATTTAACTTTTACCATCGTTCATAAGTCCTGAGACATCATGGGATTATACAAATGAAAATCTCTACGCTCATCATTTAGTATATTTTAGCCCATATCTTGCCACGATGGTCGAGAGAGAGAGAGAGAGAGAGAGAGAGAGAGAGAGAGAGAGAGAGAGAGAGAGAGAGAGAGAGAGAGAGAGAGAGAGGGGCAGGCCTTTGGACAGTTTCGTATTTAATTAATAATAATCGATTTTTAGAACATTATAATTTTCTTAAGAACAACAACAAAACATGAAATACATCACAGTATATGTACCACGTAATCATTGGTAAATACTGTATATAAATCCCAAGGAAAATGCACACATATTGTTGTGACGAACCATATTCTTGTAGGTTACTTGGTGTAATTTCTATTTCAAGGTTTTAATCCAGCCCAAATTCCTTTGCTCTCTCACTCCACATTTCTGCGTAGTTCGTCCGTTATGCATGAGAGGGGAGAGGGAACAGAAAGCAGAAAGGATTGCAATGAAAATGTGTACCATATTAAATTCATTTAGAAAAAGCCGATTATTAATACTTTTTATTGTTATTTTCATACCTCACTAACGATTAATGTGTGGAAATTCATCACTGATCTAGAATCAACTGCACACATTTGCGAGAATGTTTATATATGCGTATTACTGTGCCATGGGCAGATCACAATTTGATATACCAATAGCACTGGTATATCAAATTGCTGTTGTTGTTGTTGTAGGGTTTAACGCCATTTTTCAGCACAAGATAGGCTATACATGGCGGCCAGTATAATTGGTGAAGGAAGAACCCTGGAAAACCCCGGGAAGAACCACCGACCCACGAGAAGCTACTGGCAGGCTTTCTCACGTGCCCATGTTAGCTGAGCCTGAGACTTGAACTCACGCAGACAGGTGAGATGGCAGTGATCCGTAACGGTGAGCGCTTTAGACCACTCGGCCACTCGGGGCCCCATATCAAATTGCTTTATACCAGCACTTTAAATGCCATGTTATTTTTTATGTATGTGGTGTGTGTATATATATATATATATATATATATATAATTTTAAAATAATTAAAAACCCTACCTACCTACCCTAATTTTAATATCAGTACAATAGGAAACATGGCCTACAAAGTCTATGACCAGTAGAGATAAAAACAGAATATCTGGCAATTTAAAATTTATCTACTTGTGCTGTTATCAGCAGATTTTCACGATGAAGTCACTGACATCTGCTGGTGTGGTGTATTTTTAGGGGTGGTATAAATAATACAACATTAAATTTCTTAACAAAGAAACATGCACATATGCACAATTCAGCAATATTAGTTTGAACAGAAACCTTTCATAGAAAATGGGATTATGAAAGAAATACTATGGGACATGACTAAAGATGAATAAGTCCATGATCTTGAACAGAATTCCACTGTGCAGGTCCTTCTGGTACACTCAATAAACATACTTGGCAGTATTTTTCAGGGAAAATTTGGCAACTATTTGGAGAAATTCCAGCACCAAACAAATAATTTGATTGCCATAATCAAAGACCAGAAATCAAGGGAGTGGGAAAATGGTGCAAAAAGACTAATATTTAAGTTCCAGTCAGGCAAATTTAAAGAGGAATTATTTTTAGAAAAACAAACACATACTATTAATATAATATGCTGCATACCATGTATAATATTAAGTGCTATAATGTAAACTTCAACCAGTGAAATACAGATACAATAAGTGAGTGTTTCTTCACACTTCATTAAGTTCTGAAATTCTGCAATAACAACTGGCAGTATCAAGACCACTGATCTTTAACAGACCAAAACTCTGGCTCTGGGTATCACATTACAAGACATGCAGGATTCTGGAAGCCATTTATTGAAAACTAGGTATAGATATTTAATTGGGGTTGGCCAAGGGTACTTTGAATGAGATGGCTGTGGATGTAGATCATGCAGATGGGCTACTGTTCAGACCTCAGGGGAACAATCTGATTGACAAACCATCTGTCAATCAATTATACTAACCTTCTTTAATATTGGTAACAGAAGCCTACTTAAGGTCTATGCCTGAATCAAACCTTGCTAATTGAAATTATCAGCCGATATAAACCATTGTGTTTTTCAAATGTTTTGGTTTAGTTTATGTTTTTTGACACAGCAACACAAGCAGGCTATTAGCATTGAGGCAACTGGAATAAAGTCCCTTGCTGAAGAAGACACTCAGTCATCTGGCCGTGGATGATCCAACAACCAACCCAGGCTGAACCTATGTTAGGATCTGAACCCCAATTCTTTTTGGTTGTGAGTCATTCATGCTAACCAATGACTAATTGTAGCTCTTTTCCCAAATGTATAGATGCTTCCCGATCAGGTCACTAGCAGAGGATATTTGGCCCATTTTACCTGGACGATATGCAACCTGGCAGTTTCTTCTATATGCAATCACCAAAATTTACTATTTTTTAAAAAGGCACACTGAAGGAAAGTAAACTTAAAAATCACAAATATAGATACTGACAAACAGCTTGGGTTGCTTTCTGTTTTTATATGTAATTTTCATAAAAGTATATTGAGATTCAATGAATTTATTTCAACTTCCAAACACCATAAAATGTCAACAGTAAATCTACCCGCTGACCACAAATATGGCGGCTGATGATGTCATTTGGGAACTATCTATATGTATAAATGTACACCTCAATATGACAGAACAATATACATGTACAAATGGACAACTAATGTGATATAATAATTTACATATACAAATGTATAATGATCGAATAATGTACATGTACAAATGTACAACTCAATATGAAAGAATAATGTACATGTACAAACGTACAACTCAATATGATCGAATATAATGTACAATGTACAATGATCAAATAATGTACATGTACAAATGTACAATATGAGAGAACCTTAAATGTGCTGTTAAATATCAATCAATCAGTCAATCAATCAATCAAGGGAGTTTGAAGCATAGGATTTTGCTGATGTCATCTGGATTAGAATATTAAAAATATACATCCTAATAAGTAAATAATTTTGGAGAGAAAAAACCCACAAAATTTGAAAAAACGGGCATTAAAATTCAGTTTAAGTCATGAACATGTAAAACAAATTAGCCAGGCCTAATATATTTTATTGTCCGCCTCAAGCAATTTTTGCTTAATTGAGTTAGCAAGTTTTTTGTCAAAGTTTAAAAAGTTCAAAAATTGGCAAGAAAAACAATTGCTGCAAAGGCCTGAAAATAAAACTGGGTCATCTACACCTGAACACATTTATACTTAAAACATTCTTGTGGCCTACCTCAAGTGGTTTATCATAATTGTTCAAGCAATTTCTTTTGTCAAAATATTGAAATAATGAACAATTTTGCTATAATGGCCTGAAACTCTATTCAGTTCATCTTGTCGACCATGATTGGTATTAAATCAAATGGCCTGTGTGATACCAAATACAAATGTGTGGATATTTAAACAGGGCACAATCATGTACCGTTTGCTATATATAAATTCAAATGTTTGCTGGGACGTAACCTGAGACTCAAGTCTTTACATTGAAACTCCTCCTTGTGCTCCACTGAAATCATGTTAATTCTTCCAAGTCTGATCTACTTGCAAACTGCATTTGCTAGTTTTCATGCCCCCAATTTCCACTGTACACTGTAATTTCAACTGATAGCAAATGTACCATTTATTTGGTGTCTTCACTGGATTAACAATTCTTTCTCTTTCCCCGTATATATATATATATATATATATGTATATATATATATATATATATATATATATATATATATATATATATATATATATATATATATATATATATGTATATATATATATGCGCACAGAGGAAAGACCTTCAGAAAATGCAAACTTTTTTCATCTGTTCTTAAATCCTTTTGTGAATACACTCTTCTAAATAGAGTATGTTACAATCTAAAGGTCATCTAGTTGAGTATTTTCCTACCAGAAATTTTTGATATACAATTACCTGGCCATATTTTCACAGGTGTGAGGGTGAATGGGTGATTAATTAGAAGGGACATGGGATTGCCATGTATCCACAAGACAGTGCTATGTAAAATATTTATCTCATTATTTCACTTTACTGTATTGGCATGTGCAAAGGTCACCTTGAATAATGTTTGGACAAGAGTAATCTCTTATATTGGCAACAAAATATATTAGGGACACAAGTTAATTATCCAGTTTCAGAAAAAATTAAATTCTAAAATATAAACTAACTGAATACTTTAAATCAAATTCACTCTAGCTCTTTAAAACCATCCTAACAACTTCCCATTTAAATGCTTTTTCACAGTAAGATGGCAAGCATTGATTTTCAAGGTTGAGAAGAAACTGATACATTTTCTACCAGGTATGACAGTGCTGATTTTCAACTCAAAAATATCTTCATTTAGTCACTTTATTTACTGTTCTAGATTCATTGGTAATGTTTTTCTAAAACCTGAAATATTAAATTTCTTTGTAATTATGCCATTCTAGTTAATCATTTTGTTTAATTAATTAAAAAGATCTATATGCTCATGAAACTCAGATGGTTTATAGGTTTTTCCATAACAGTAATTTCTGCACCCATCAGTTCAGCGACTGCATTTCTGCGAATGAAATTTCCATGCCGAATTTTGTCAGCAACTGCCACGTCAGCAATTAACTGTGTGAAAACTCTGGTATTAATAGGAGTGCTACGCGCAAAATGAAAATATTGCTAATTAATGAGTTAAGTAAACAAAAATGGAACTTCAGCAATTGAGCAAAGTAACAAATCAGTTTAATGTGCAATAATTATTAAAGTCAGGTAGAAGGTACAAGAAGATCAAAAAAGTGCAGTGCAAGTAAACATTGCTGCCAATTATTCCATGAAGAAAGATTCCGGGCATTTGAGCACATTCTACTAATCCTTTAATGTGCAATAATTGTGATCAAAATAAGCATGATAATACCTGTCACCTTTATAGATATCAGAAGTAAGTACAAGTTAGATAGTAAAAAAGTGTGTAGTTCAAATGACCAAAATACTAATGCTAACTGATGTATAAAGTAAACAGAGAGGTGAGATTCTGAATATAGAACCAAATGGCCAATCCTTTTAATGTGCAATAATTATAGTCAAAGTTGTCATAATACAAACACCTGCAAATTAAATTTTGTTAACTGTAAAGGTTTGAGTTTCATATAATTGTAAATTTTGTTATTTTGCTGTTTCAGTTCTAAATCTTTCCTAATGCCCTTCTTATTGACTTCTTGAGACAGAATTTCACTTCTTGATTTTCATTAGATCTTTTTTATTTGTCACCCATCTGCCTGTTGTGGAAATGCCAATCGGACCTGGAAATGTCATGGAAAAACAGGCATACAACACAGATGCCCCAGTGCCTAAAATGACCTAAATACAAACTTCAACCAAAGTGCGTTGGACAGATGGATGTACGTATGTATATGATGCATCCTTGCTTACAAGTCGAGTGCAGCTGCAAGAAACAGATCCTGATCCACTAAAGCATAATGCATCATCAGATCAGGGTCTATGTTTGTTCAACTGATTACTCCTACCAAACTGCAGAGATCCAGATCTGCCAGCAGATTATGCAACTGCAGATCTAGGTCTGTGCAGTTTGCGGCTGGGTTCATCTTATCAGCGAGTACATATGGTACACACAGGTGCTCAGTCAGACAGTAACATTATATGGCCCTATTACTGTCACAGAGGGCATTAAAGAAAAATCCAAATCTGAGAGACTGATTTTGAAGCATTAATCGAACTTCAAAATGGCTCATTTCTTGTGGAGTGTATACATTTTGGCAGTACTTGCAGAAGGACAAAAATTAGCAACCAAAGCTAATTAGTTAAATAATTTGCTAGGGGTAGTAAAATTTTCTTTCTCTTGCCCATAATTTAACACAAAATGCGATGAAAAATTAAATCATGCAATTTATGAAACATTTTACAGTACTTGTCAGTTTGAATCCAAAATCGGTCTAATCTGTCTTAAAAGGGTAGCCATCCACAAATTTAAGTTAGAAGACATAGAACACCAGTTATTTTGCAGAAATCATTTCTCCTCTTTTATGCTGGTAATCTCTGACTCATTTATGCCAGTATCAAATGCAAGCCATCCAAAAAGTTTGGCCAGGGCATAGACTTATAATTACTCTGTGAAAATAGTCTTCCT
This sequence comes from Megalonaias nervosa, assembly GCA_016617855.1. Lineage (NCBI taxonomy): Eukaryota > Metazoa > Mollusca > Bivalvia > Unionida > Unionidae > Megalonaias > Megalonaias nervosa. The sequence goes on along the minus strand of JAECUM010093024.1, from coordinate 218,849 downwards.
TCCTTCAGTCTCCCTAACATTGTACCTTGACCTTTAAACCCCAAATTCAACAGGAATCTTCCATGTCTCAAACACAAGCCATCTGCAATGTTTAGTCATGGCATGTGGTACAGAATTTAAGTAGCTTTGTGGAAATATTTGCTTTGTTTTTAGTTCATGTGATCCTGATCATTTACCACTTGATTCCAAAATCAAGAAATCTGTTCCCTGTTTCAAATGCAAGTGATTCAAATAGTTTGGTCAAAGTATGTGATACAAAACAAATTTCCTCATGACAGTCAGTGGCCTTGACATTTGACCTTTTCACCACAAAGTCAAATGGTGTTATTCTTTTCTTAAATGCAATCAGTTTATTGAATTAGGTCAAAGTCCATGATCATATATGTGTGTAAATAGAATACAAAGCAGGTTATTGTGAGGAAACAGTTTTCATCTTTGTGTCCCTGTGACCTTCAGTAACTTGTTTAGAAGAAATGTGACTATCAAAAGATTTATCACAAAACATTAACATTACTGCCAATACTGCAGTTAACATAGCAAATTTTTTCTATCTAACCTTTCAAAGATGAGTAAAAAATGTTTAGAACACAAGATATCCACATTTGTACTTCTACTCTTAAAATTCTTTCCTTATGGATTGTGCAAAGATCTGCCAATTCTTTTTTTCTTTTCGTGATCTTATCAAATCTGCTGAAGTGCTTCAGCAAATCTCAAATAGTAAATATAAGCTATGGAGCTACTTGACTCAATTGGTCTCATAAACAGAAAACACATGGTTTAACTTCAACACCACCATCTGTTACTCTGAACTTGAAAATCTTTAAACTTCATGGCACCTACAATGCATAAATGCTTCTCCAAAAAAAAAAAAAAAAATTTATAATTATTTTCCAAAATAAACATATTACCTATCTTATATAAGCATCCATAGTGTATGTTACCATATTTATCTGAAGAATGGCACACATGTGATTGTTACATTTTGGTCAATATTTACAGGGTATTTTTTTTCTTCTTCAGATAATACCCCCACCCCTTTGATAAATTCAGTAGGCTGGTCTCCAGATATATTTCAGCTTTAATCTTTTTTAAAATTTAATTTCATTTGTGTACATTTTGCAAATATTTGAAGTCATTTGGAATTGGCTGATAATTGTTTAATTTTTTTCTGTAATTATCTATACACTAAAAAAAGTATGAACAGAATACAAAAAGGTAAATAAGCAATAAGTTATCAAGATGTATCTATATGCTATATTTTTAAGTCTTGAGAAAAGGTTATTTTGACTGGTTTACAGCATCTAATTTAATTATCTTAAGGCATTCATAAATTTGTCTTAGAAAGATCTGCTTTCCACATCTGGTGATTATAACCTAAAAACCAGTCACAGGAAATGACAGTACAAGTTACTGCAGTTCCTGAGCTAATTAGAACAGCAATGAATTCAGTGGAAATGGTAATAAATGTTTCTCCTAAACAAGTATTAGTTTTTCAAAAAAAAATGGATGTTACACAGCCAAATCAATTATATGTCAAATTGAAACTGATGTATGCATAGGGTAATACCAGCGGCGTTACAGAATATTTGTAAAGAATCTTTATAATGTTTTTATTTTTTATTTCAAAGTATGACAGCATTATGAACAAGACAGATTTAATGAAAACAGTGGAATGGAGAGCAATTACCTAGTTTGTCCAGCATGCATTTATGCATGTCAACTGAACACTGAAGAACATTTAAACCAAGTGGGAACAGCAATGCATTGTGGGAATATTAACAGAACATAAAATACCAAGCTGGGATCACTGAGGTTTCAATTATTTTATATTTCTAGCACTGTCATCATAATTATACAGTTGGGGGGATATAGACTGCGAACCAGCTAAAACAGGTGCAATTACTTACAAAGTGTTCTTACAAATACCTTAAATATTATTATATTTTTAAAAAAAATTAACTTTAAAAAAAATTAAGTTGTTAACAGCAGATCTGTGCATGACAGACTATATGCCACAACCAGTGGAGTAAAGTGTTGCACCCAGACATACACCATAATGACTAACCTGTCTGTTCTATGCACCCTTCTATAAGTCATCATAACTTCTTTATTACGAATAAAAAAATGTATAGCCTACATACAATTTACCATATATCTGATATAAAACTGCAAAGTACAAACTATACTAAGGGAAGGCTTTAATGATGTCTATGTCAAACTTTTGCCACAGTGAATGTAACAGTTTGGGACATATACTCGCTTATAAGTCAATTCATACTGCAAACAACAAAGACCCTAATTTGCCATAACATAACATGCCTGCAGATCATTGTCTATGTTGCCTGTTCTACTGATTAGTCCTAACAAACTGCACAGACCCAGATATGCTGGCACCTTATGCACTGGCAGATCTGGGTCTGTGCAGTCTATGGTTGGGCTCAAATTTTAAGCACGTATTTCCCTATGTACATGTTAGTTCTTTCCAAAACGCATGAAATTTTAAAAAAATTCGCAACTTTAAGAAACATAATCTAATCAGAATGCTGAAATAAAAAGGAGTACCCAACACTAATAAAATTTGATGGTAATTCATGCTTGGTTTCTTGCCCCATGTATGCAGCTTCAATGCAAATGAAGAATTTTCCGCTGTATGATATTGGTAGATTCAATCTGTGTTGGTGTTGCGTGACCAATATCAGCTGATTCTGAATAGCCTTGCCTGCCAGCCGCTGACACTAGCGTAACTGTATCTGATCTGATTTTTGGGCCTGGCACGAACAAAGTATACACCAACATGTCTCCACCCCAACTTAAGTAAATGTTAAGTAAATGGCTACAGTGTAGGTCAAAATAGAATAATTCAATTATTGCTCAGTACTCAACTCTAACATTAGCTGCCAAACTGTACATGTCTGGCAGAAAAAGTGAACATAATCTAATGTGCTTAAGTTCTATTTTTATATTAAAAAAATTTCATTTAAAAAAAACAGCTACAGAAATACATTATCGTAAATCTTCAAATCTGTTTTAGTCTTCAACGACTCTAATGATTCAGCATTCTGAGGAGACAAACCAACTTGACACCTCTACTCCTTATAGTTTTCACCAAACCAACCATACCAGAAGTGTCCTATACTAAAACATTACTAAATGTTAAACAGATTGTATTTCATAGTCATAATTCAAACTTACCAAGGTGCAAACAGGATAACACCAAGCAATTTAAATAAATATCTTGTGCACTTGCAACACAATACATATGGTATAAATCAGACAGACCTAACTCAATCAAACAATCCAGTCAACCAGGTTAGAAGAAACCAACTATCTGAGTTTAAGGCAGGTGTTTCTGAATACCTCAACCTCCCACCTTGCAGGCCAAGATGTAATTTTAGTTCTGTTTCCATCAAGTGGAAAAAAAGGAAAGTTAATTACACATGAAATTTGCTGAAAAAAAGAATGGAGTTATTTGGTCAGGAAAAGTTTTAAGTTACAAGACCTTTTAAATATATGTAATCCGAATGCTATTAAATTAGGTTTCTCTACCCTGAATTTCTTCAAGACCAGTGAGCAAGAATGCCGATTCATTAGCAAACAACACAGAACCAGATATACAACCACACAATGCAGAAGCAGATCCATGTCTATGCAGTTTGTTAGGAGTAATCCATATAACAGACCCTGATTTGCCAGAACATTATGCAATGACAGATCAGGGTCTTTGCCATTTGTTAAGACTAATCCATAGAATGAATACAGACCCTGATTTGCCAGAACATTATGCAATGACAGATCAGGGTCTTTGCCATTTGTTAAGACTAATCCATAGAATGAATACAGACTCTGATTTGCCAGAACATTATGCAATGACAGATCAGTGTCTTTGCCATTTGTTAAGACCAATCCATAGAATGAATACAGACCCTGATTTGCCAGAACATTATGCAATGACAGATCAGGGTCTTTGCCATTTGTTAAGACCAATCCATAGAATGAATACAGACCCTGATTTGCCAGAACATTATGCAATGACAGATCAGTGTCTGTGTTGTTTGAAGTTAATGTAACTTGTATGGCAGTAGATACAGTGACCAAAGTGCCTGAGGACATGCCTATCCCTCACTTTTATTACTGATAATTAATGCAATCTTTAACCTATAGTGCTATTTTTTTCATAATTCTATGTCATCCTTCCTGGCAAGGTACAAGTTCTGTTATGTCAGCCTTCATGGCAAGGTAAAAGTTCTTTCTTTCTATAAATGAAGATCTTAATTTGGCATTTTCATCTGAGAAAGTATGACTTTCTCTTTATTATAAATGACACCAGGATAATCAGTAATTTGTATTGGATTTGTCAATTCATGAATCTTACTAAAGTAAACTTACATTACATTACATTTACTGTATAGACTTTGCACTCATTCAAACCAATACCATACGTACTTGCTTACAAGTCCAACTGCAAACAAAAAAAAATCCTGATCTGCCATAGCATAATGTGAAGGGTCATCACGGTCTTGTTTGTTTGTTCTACTGATTACTCTAAAACAAACTGCAAAGACCCAGATTTACGGCCACATTATGTGATGGTAGATCTGGGTCTGTGCAGATTGCAGCTGCTGTTTGTTCTACTGATTACTCCTAACAAACTGCAAAGACCCAGATTTACGGCCACATTATGTGATGGTAGATCTGGGTCTGTGCAGTTTGCAGCCATTGTTTGTTCTACTGATTACTCCTAACAAACTGCAAAGACCCAGATTTACGGCCACATTATGTGATGGTAGATCTGAGTCTGTGCAGTTTGCAGCCAGACTCTTCTTGTAAGCGAGTATAAATTGGAGGGGAGGGGATCTTTTGCGCCTGAAATTTGTTTTTTATACAGTGCTGTAAATCAAAAATATTCCGGAAGGATATAGTTTAGGTCTTTTTCATGGGTAATAAATATCCACGAAATTAAATCCACCACAAAAAAAAAACAGTATCATTGTATAGAATGTTAAAGTAAACACTGTTACCCGCACAAATTTTATTCTAGGAAATTGCCTGTCTCGATCAAATCATTCAATTTTATTCTATGTATATTTCTGATTTTACAGTGTTATTATAATGTATCTGGATGATCAATTACCCAAACAAAATCTGTCACCCCTATTAATTACCAATAATCAATTTTTAACTATACCACCATATATACATGTATCATTGATAAATATCTCAATTGTCTTCAAACTTGGTAAGTACAATTAATCTAGCGAAATTGGAGTCTCTGAATTTTTTCTTTCTCCTGAGGCATACACCTGTCACCAGGCAAAAACTTTCACTCCTGCACATGTCATGATAAATGATACTGGGGTAACCTTAGTCATTCATAACATAATGTCACCTGTAAATAGGAAAGTCTTCAGTAAACAGCGACCTAATTTGACATAAATAAAACGAGCCTGCCATAAATACTCAAATACAAGACAGGACCTAAGAACTATGGCTACCTTCACATTACTGCCTGCAAGAAAATAACACATGAGTGGCTGAAGATTATTTTTTTAACCAATGGGTTTCTGACTTCTTAATAAAATTTATACTACATTCAATCCTATGGCACCTGGGTCCTAATATTTCATTCAAGTCACACTGAGCATGTAACAGCTGGATACAATGGTAAATATATTTGCCTGTTAGATCCCACCTTTTCATTTCTGGTCTGCTTCTATCACTTCTATCTATCATTATCTTGATAATTCAGATTACCTGTTATGATTCTGCCAAGGTGATGCACCAAACTGCACAAAGAAAGCCCTACAGAGAGTCTACCATCATACTGAATGGCCAAAACCTATCTCGGCTGTACACTGCCACAAACAGTCCACATTGATGACAAAACAAACAACAAAATTTAATAAAGCAAGTGTGGCCTCTGACAAAGACTGACCCAATGTCTTAGGAAGATCTTGCACAGAACACTACCTATTTTTGCAGCTTGTCCTCATTTAAACTACAAACCATGGAGCTTTGGAGAACTGCAGAGGCAGTGCATAAGTGCAAGCAGTATAACTGCAGCATACCTTTCAATGATCACAAAACCCTAAGCAACATCTACTGCTCAGTGTGCCACAGCCAGTTCAGTCAAACAACCATGACATCTACTGTTCAGTGTGCCACACATAGTTCAGTCAAACAACTGTGACATCTACTGTTCAGTGTGCCACACATAGTTCAAACAACTGTGACATCTACTTTTCAGTGTCCCATAGTTCAGTCAAACAACTGTGACATCTCCTGTTCAGTGTGCTACAGATAGTTCACTCAAACAGTGACATCTGTAAAGTGTGCCACAGAGTTCAGTCAAACAACTGTAACATCTCCTGTTCAGTGTGCCACACAGAGTTCAGAACATATATTGGTCTGATGAGCCTCACATAAACCAAACCAGTTAGCGATATCACCACCATCTTCAAACACATTTATACTATCCCTCCCTATGTGAGACATACCTTTTAGGTACCAAGTATTGAATCTTTACCAGCCATCCCTATGTGAGACTAACTTTTATGTACCAAGTATAATCTTAACCATCCATCCATATGTGAGACGTACCTTTTATGTACCAAGCATTGAATCTTTACCATCCACCCATATGAAACGTACCTTTTAGGTACCACTTACATATATGCCACACCCCCCCAAAGAAGTATAAGCATAATTACTGCTATTATAAGTGGCAAAAAAAGCCTAATTTGGGCATAAAAAGTGTAATCTATATATTACATGCCAAAATTACAGCATGTACAAAAAAGATACATTTTTATGACTGACTTGGTTCTGCAGCTAGTCAAAAGTCTTGTCACAAAGGGCAAAATCTGTATGGTAATATCAGAACCAGAATACAAACACAAAATATCCAGAAAAATTTATATTCAGCACTCACTTCACCTAGTCTACATGTGTAAGTTTTCTGAATGATCGTGACCTGGAATTCTGCAATGATCATGGTCAGGTGCGCAGAGTGCTCTTTTACGTTACTCTCATATTGTTCTTTCAAAGTTTGTAAGGTGGTGTTGATTTGTCACTTTTTCTGATCTGATGTGTTTTGAAGTTTGTTAAGATCCATCTGCTCTAACTTTTTCTGTCATTTAACATCCACAACTCACATCGTAAAGTGTTTCACTTGAGTTCTGGTGCCATTTTCTTGACAATATGGACTGGTTCACTAACTGGCTAGCTTATCAATAAAATGAATCTGTTAGGGAAAGTTCACTTTTGAAGAAACCGATCTGTTTTTTCTCCCTAGAAATGGGTCATACACAGTTGCAATAAATAGCAAATAAGGAATGTACTCTTAAGCTATTATTAAGCAGCAGTCACATTTTTACGACTTTTCTCAAATTTATGTGTGGAATTAAAGAGATGACAATACAATGACCAACACTACTTTTTATTGCTTTATTTTTATTTTATTTTTTAATGCAACAAAAAAGCTTAATCCATATGCAGTCTTGTGGAAAACATAATCTGGTGAAAAAAGCATAATGATGATGCCAAAAGCATAATGGTTGGCTTTTTTTTTTTCAAGTATTGAATCTTTACCATCCCTCCCTATGAGAAATCTTATCATCCATCCTTATATGAAACAATTCATCAAACAAGTAGTAAATCTTTACCATCTCTTCTCTATTGAGTCTATCTCTCATGTATCAAGTAGTAAATATTTAGCATCCTTTCCTATATTAGACTATTTTGGATGTGTCAAGTATGAAGTCTTTGCCATCTCACCCTATCTGCGCTTTACAAAAATGTCCCCTTTTATCAGGCCACCTTGTCATTTTTTTTGCATGACTCACATAAAACGAGACAACACAATTCACTCAATTTATTTAAATTTCTGTAATTTAAGACTTCAGAAATTAGAGTTTGGCATTGTCAGAATTTTTATATTGGGATATACTGCAAAACAGGACAGTGTATTGCAATATCCACTGCAATATATTTAGTAAATATTTACAAAGTGCTAAACAATAATTGAGGGAAGACAAGGAAGCAAAGTTTCATTAAACTGTAATTTCTTTTACATCTCTTAAAGTAAACAACCATTTGGAAACATTACAACGTGGAAGAATCAAAGCTATATGAGAAATCTGGAAACATTATAACGTGGAAGAATCAAAGCTATATGAGACAGGCAACTGTTCATCATCTCAGTTCTGGCTGCATTCATGGACAGATCAGACATAAGTAAAGCTGGTAAACGTGGGCAGTCAATTTTGTCATCCCACCTGCAAATTTCACCTCCTTGCCAGATTTCAATTGAAAATAGCAAGGCTATCAATGAATGTTACATCTTTCTTGAAGAATATCAGTAAAACTACTGCCAGTTGAGTGAACGTTCATTTTTAATTGGTACCAACTCATACGAGACTTCACCATACACATGAGACAGGCAGGATGTAACATGCAGATCTATCATTTTCATCACAGCAACATTTTGCAGAAACATTTTTGGGGGGTTTCGTAGCAGTAACTGAAATAAATGGTAGATTGAAATAACAGAAATTAAGGCTTAATTAGAAATTTTTGCTGTATGGTATTGATAAAAGTACTATAAAAATTAATTAATCAATTGGAACTTAATCATGATAATGTACCAGCATGTATACATACCAGCTAAACTGCACACTCTGATCTGAAATACTGCAAAGAAAGAACTCACCTTGATAGGATTCTTCGGAGAGGACTGCTCAAACTTCTGACAGAATTCCTGAATAGCACTTAAAGATTTGCTAGTAGACTTGGGGGGTTTATCCTGATCCTGCCGTGAATGGATTTTCTCTGAAAAAGTGCCGAAATTTTATAAAAATGTATTTCAATACAAAATGAGATCGAGTCCTATTTTCTGCCCTGAGGATCCCTTAAAAATCCATATAACCTCTTATTTCCATCCCTAGTCCTGTCCTGAAGGAAGAATTAACATTCTGAAACTGATTCACATCTATACAACATTGTCATTATCATCACCCAATGGCTTCAGGTCTCCTTTTACCAGTTTAAAATGATTACATGATAATATTCTAACAAACACATAAGAACAGACAAGCAGAAAAGCACACATGATTTTTATAAAATAAGGGTTCTAAAGAAACTCACTATTGACCATTGCCATTATCAAGTTGTATTTGAAATTGAATGGATAAAGAAACAGAATAATTTTAAATGGTCCAAAATATGCAAAACATTTTAAAGTCCAATATTTTCAGTGTACACTGTTTCTGTTATCATGAACACAGACAGAAAAGAGACCTCTGAAACATATTCAATTCAATTAATTCCCTACATCATATTCAATTCAATTAATTCCCTACATCATATTCAATTCAATTAATTCCCTACATCATATTCAATCATTACACAATATGTCACCTGTAAAAAGATTATAAATGAATCCATCAAACCTGATCAAGTTTTTGTCATCATCAAATCTTTCCTTGCATTGCCAAACGCATGCTAAACATGGTAGTGGATTCACTGTACGAGTAAAAAATACCCATTGAATAAACTACTCAATTCATTAAAATGTTATCTAGACCTGTTTTATCTAACCCCACCCCCAACACCTATATAGAAGTACACAGAACTTCAAAAAAAATCTACTTATTGGTAACAGTTACTAGTATGTAATCCTACATCTAACATGACAGTATGTAACCACAGAAAAATGAAAGTATTACCTACAGACTTCATTATATCTAGCCTCCATCTATACAACTGTAAGTGACCTTAGAAAAATTTTGTACCACCTACAATGTAGATAATTATGATCATGCAGATATAGGAGTCCATCAAAGGGAACAAATAGAACTTCCAGACAACAAGATCAGACCATTTCTTTTTAACTACTTAGTACTGAAGCCATTTCTAATACTGTTGAGCAATACCATTGGTTTATGTTTCACTTACGATCAAGTAGACACCGTAAAAGTCTTTCACTGAAAAGATCTCAATATGACCATCCATTCAGGGACAGCAACAAAGATTTTAAAGAAAGGTCTCAACGTGACCATCCATTCAGAGACAGCAACAGAGATTTTAAAGAAAGATCTCAATATGACCATCCATTCAGGGACAGCAACAAAGTTTTTAAAGATAAAAATGTAGTGGCCATATTGGATCAATGATTAGCACCATTTTCATTCATTAAGTCTTCTGCTGAAAACTTTTTGACACCATAAGAAAACTTCTGGTGAAAACACCACGGCAATATTACTTTCCATTTAGGAACAGTAGTGATTTTCACGATGAATGCCATGACAGCCATAACACTGTCAGATTGGTACAATTTCATATAGAAGCAACTATACATCATATGAATTCTTTTGATGAAAACTCCATGAATATATAAACATTTATCCAGAATGTGCAGTGACAAGATTTTCAAGATGGCCACTGTGGTAGCCATTTTGGAGGTTGGATCATAACCATTTTCATTTAGAACCAATCAGATATCAGACAAAAGTTTTCTGCTGAAAATCCAATTTTGATATGACCTTCCTACAGACAGAGCAGTGAAACCAAATTAGCTATCATCACTGCCATACTGAAATCAGATGGCACCATTTTCATTTAGGATTAATTAAACATCTTACAGATTATTTAAGAAAACACTCCTGTTGACAAGATTTTCCTGATGATTTCTATGGCACCTATACTGGACACCTGAGCTGCACCATTTGGGATGAATGTGTGCATACGCTGAGATTTGGGATGAATGCGTGTGTACACTTTCACAGCAATTCTCAAAGTAGTTACAACAAGATGTGATAGCATAGTTGCACCAGAATACCAACTACTGCTGAAACTTTATATGTCATCCCATAACCTCTTCTGGCCTGTGATATATATCTTAAATGATTCTGAGTGTGTACATGCAATACTTCATACATCCTGGAATCTGATATATAGCTAAATAAAAAATTTCTTAGTTTCATATTTAAACAAATTAAGGGAAATAAATAAACATCTTTCTAAAGTATCCAGCTCCATGTTTCAACTGGAAACCCCCCCAAAAAGTTTAAATACGTTGCTTACAAATAAACATACATAAAAACAAAGCAACCAACTAAATAAATAATGACAATCGCTATGCACATAATAATAACACTAAAATTTCAAAGCATATTCCAGTCTTTAACTGAATAAGCCAAATAGTTCCCAATCCCTTCTCTTCCCTTGATCTTGTAATGATGATTACAATGCCCAAAAAGCTTACAAACCTCAAGATGTATACAATCACATATACTTCCATATACACCCAAAATTGTGAAATTGGAATTATATGACTGGAAAAAAATTTGCAACTAATGCTAGTATTATGGATATAATGAGTACTGATCAGACCAAGCTCTCTGGAGCTCGAGGTTTTCTTTTAAAAAAAACGTATTCTGCACCCACTTCAAAAATGAAACGGTCAATCCGTAATCTACTTACCCATCAGGCAATGATGAGCATACTTCAAGGCATCCATGATGACACTCTCCACAGTATAATTTGTCTGATAATTGCCGGACGGAGGATTTCGTTGAAGAAAATTCTGCAATAGTCTATCAAAATCACTAGGCAAATGACTAATGAGCTGATATGGAAAGTTGGGGTAGCTAATATTCATGTCAGCTATTATCAAGTCTCTTAACAAGGGAAACAATGGATGTGATCTGAATGCATTTGATTTGTCCATAATTAAGTGCTGAATAAATGTTTGTTGTGATGCTAACATTGGAGGTCTATGTGAAGATCCTGTTTTACAGCTATTACAGTTAGGCAATGTGCATTGCCTGCTTCCCTGCATGGGTGTGGACTGCCCATGCATTCCCATATTTGGCATCCTTGGCATCCTAATCTGACCTGACATGTCCTTCATTTGTGGGGTCTGAGGCATGGGACAGTTCCAATTTTGATTGTCCATGCTTATATTTTCGTCCATATTTGGCATATTTGGGCCATAGCCCTGACTAGTCATGTTCATATTTCCAGCCATCATCTTATTTTGATCATATGATGAATTATATCCCATCATGTTCGAACTGCCACCCATCCCCTGCACATGCATTGTGCTCATACTGCCATTCCCACACTGTGCAGTGGACGATGACTGTATAGGATATCCTTGATTTGAGTTCATTCCCTGAAAATTTTCTTGATTATAGTTTTGATCTAGACTTGCTTGCTGTTGCCCCATCATGTCTCTATTCATTCCCATCATGTTATAGTCCCCAGGGCCCTGTCCAGAATTTGAAAATTGACAATTTTCATCAGGCATAGACCCCACTGACTTGCTGTAGTTAAAACTATTTTGCACCACTGGGTCATATAAAGACCCCTTAGTGGAATCCATCCCTTGCATTTGACATGAGCTCTGTCCCCTAAATGGTTCCATCTGTTGCATGGATCCCATGGAACCATTGCATGTAGACTGAACCGGACAATTGGGAATATTCCCCTGTGAGCCGATACCTTCATTGAAATTATGGAGGCTCATATTTTGATTATTATCGATGCTAAAAGAATTCTTTGATTTTTGTGAATAGTCAAATTGCTGCATGGAAATTCGTGAGCTATCAATAGAATTTGCGTGACTTCCACTACGGGAATAATCACTGTAAGGGTTTATACAGACTTGTCCATTATTGCTTGGTACAGTATATGGCGCTGAACCAGGTTTCATGTTATGATTTAAGCGTGGCATAATTTTAGATTGCATGGTCTTTTGAGTGTTTTGGTACTCTTCTAATTCACAGTCAGGGACGTTTGTTCGAAATTCTGGCTCATATGGCAGGCCACCAGGAGCAGACTGCCTGTGCATAGATTCAGGTAAATCAGCAAAATGAACAGATTTTGGAGTGGACATCTGATTCTGCTGTTGCTGCCCCATAGAAATATGTTTGTTGGACACAACTGTCTGCAAAGAACCTGAAAGACTTGAAGGCACTGTAGAAGCTGCAGAAGATCCGTAACTTCTAACACTCCCCGTATCTGATGTATAATACCCTTGATCTAATGGCGAATCTAGAGACCGCCCTCTTTGTTGATTTTGCATTTGATTCAGACTGCCCTGCAGGCCAAAACTGTTACCTTGACTACCAGTCATAAATTTCTGATTTCCCGAATACTGAGGTGAACTCAAGGCACATGACTGATTTCCCATCATTCCTTGTGAAAACCACTTGTTTTGTTGCTGCAAGTTCTGCACATTAACATTGGGTGGGGCAGGGCGACCTAATCTCTGGAAGCCTTGAGGCATCATCTGCTTCTGAGGCACTGAGGCTCTGTTCTGTGGGGTGATGTGAAGGTCACCCTGGCTTTGACAATACTGAGGTGGAGGCTTCTGTTGTGAATTAGTTGTGCTATGTGGCGTCTGTGGCGAGTTAAGTCCTGTTACTTCAGAAGTCTTTGATGATGAAAAGCACTGCAGTGGCGGGGTACAACGAGAAGAACTAGTGTTCGAAATTTGACTTCCTTGTTTGACAGAATGGTTGCTATGGTTACTTGTCTGACTGTGAATGCTGGCATTGCCTGATTGGCTACTTTGGTTTGAAATGTTTGAACCAGGAGATGCTACACCCTGAGAAGCAGAAAGTGTTTTTCGTGTGACTGGTGGTGTATGGGGTGCTTTGAAAACATGCCTCTGATTATTTATAAATGGAGACTGGGGACGATTTGTTCGTGTTGGGCTTGAAGGTCCAGAGCCTGACATAAGAAAACGTTTACTGACTGGGCTGCTTGAACCACTGGATGTTGCAATAGTCACATTTGTACTTGATGCTGTGGAATAGGAGGGACTGCCACATGTCCTACATCCCCATGTCATGTCAGCACCAGAGCTTTTGCTCGTCTGCATATGTACCATACTACTGTTTTGTGAAGTCACAGGCGTCTGAATTCCAGCGGCCATATTGGCCTGCATTATGGCCTCAGGAGTCATGTATGTGTGGGGATCAATGTCCTGCTCCATGAGAAACTCCACAAAGTCCAGTTCCATGCCCTCTTTCATCCCAATGTCCACACAAATCTCGTCCAAAAGCTCATTTGGCAATCGTTCATCATCCATATCTTCCGGTGGTGGGGAATTTGGTGTATTTGGTGAACCAGGATTCTCCAGGGAGAGATTTGTAGTCACACTGGAAGCTGATGGGCTTGCTGGTGCTTCTCTGTACTCCATGAGCTGAAAAGAGAAATGGTATTACTACATGTCACTTGTCACACTGAACACTCAACTGAATTATACCCTATTCAATGTGATGCTCAGCCTAAGCATAAACCTAAAGGAAATTATACTTCAGATAATAAGTTATACAGGAAAACCTAACGCTCCAGTGGCCTTGTGGTTAGAGTGTCAGCTTCGGATGCGGGAGGTCGCGTTTTTCGAATCCCTGCCAAGTCATACCAAATACTTATAAAAATGGCACTAACAGCTGCCTCACTAGGCACTCCGCATTAAGAGGTTAGTGTTAAGACTGGTCAGCCTGGTATCTGGATAATGTGACTGGGTGGGACATCGTGCTACATGTCTGTGGCATGATGCCCCAGTGCTAGACATCACTATAAATTGCCACACTGCAGACAATGTCGTGATACGACTAAAAAATTTTTTAAAACTAAGTTAAAAATCCAAAACACACATACACACACAGTAAAACCTGTCTCAAGGGACCATTATGTTCTGGCAGAAGGGGTGGTCTTTCAAGACAGGTTCCACTGTATTAAACTCAAACATATTCAACAATATTTTGTTTTGAAACAAAGTGAACAAACACCAAAAACTGTTTACTGCATAGTGTATTCCCAATGAATCAAAATCTATAATGGAAATAAAGATCTCCTGTAATACAATACACTTCATTAACAAGGAACTTCTACATATAATGCACTTCATTAATAATGAACTGGATGTAATGCAGTACCACAATGGATCTCATAACCCAACATAAATATCACTCATCCCTTTTCTCTTAAATAAGTGACAGTATAACATGCTTATTTTTATATGCAATAACAATTTTTTCAAAAACGTCACCATGATGTCCATACCGGATGCCATGATTTTTAATTCGGTTCTCATGGTGTCCATATTGTGTATCAGATTTTTCATTTTCATTCAGTACCAAAAAATATCATAATAGGTCTTTACAGTTTAACAGTGTAAAATTTCAAGGCAGTGCTCCAATTAGTTTAGGAGTAGCAATATGACACTTTTGCTAGATAGATGGATGACAGGTCTTTGAGGTCAGCTGACAAAAGCTCATGACATCATGACAAGTCTTTTAGTAAAAACCCAATCTTGATATGCCTATCATCCAGTCAGGAGGAGTAACAATTGCGAGATTTTTCAGATGGCCACTGTGGTAGCCATACTGGATATCAGACAGACACCATTTTCATTTATAACCAACTAGATATCATAAGAAGTCTATCAGTGAAAATTCCATGTTGATATAACCATCCATTCAGGAGAAGCGATAGTAAGATATTCATGATGCACACTTTAGTGACCTTACTGGATGTACAAGGGCACCGTTTTCATTTAGGACCAAATAAACCAAGGGATGAATGTGTGTGTGCAGTGTCAAGACAATCCTCCAAGTAGTTAGAGTAGTGATGACAAACTAATTGATGGATGCACCATGGACACTGAAGAACAGATTACAGCATAAGCTCTTCTGGTCTATGACCAGTAGAATTAAAAAAAAAAAAAATATCATAATATTAGGCCCTTAATGGAATTCTCAATTAATGGCAATAATAAAATTTTAATTGTTTGGGGTAGATGAACAGTAGCCATCAAAAACTGATATATACACTTGATGCCCTGCTTATATTAAAAGAAAAAACTTAACCCAAAATGATACAACTTTCTATGCTAGTTATACAAGCACACTATGGTCCAGATCTCTTTATTTTCTATGCTAATTTCACTGGCACCCTCAGTGTTTTATCTACAAATGGCTTCATGTAAGTCATTTGACTTATTAAGGCAAAAAATAGTGTGTCAGAATCCAAACCTATGAGTCTTATTCAAGCCGATGATCAGTTTTCAGTAGTTTTAAAAAAATAATTATATTGTTTAAATACACAACAAAAATATTAGTTAAATAATGTGACTTAAGCCAATAAGGCAATTCCCTTGTTGATGGATTCATGTCGTCAGAAATAATCTGAGCATATATGACAAGGCATTTATTGTTGGCTATGTCAGTGCTTTCATCTGCCATTGCTGTCACAAATGACGAATTTTGCAGGTCACGTATAAGACTATCCTCAACGTTTGATAGGCTCTCCAGTAACTCTGAACAGGTAGTAGCAAAGTCATACTGAATGGCGGAATTCTTCAAAATGCCAATGGCATAAATTTCTTCAGCCGTTAAGTCGTGTATTAAATTAAGAAAAGATTTGTATTTTAAAAAAGGGATGTCTTCCCCACTCAGCCAATGCACACACTTAAGTAGCACTTTCACTGCTGTCTTGCTTGGAAGAATATTTTTGTAAAACTGCATTCAATTCTGCCTGGTGTTGTGGTCCTTCATTCAGCAGTTTGCATTCTGGTAACCCAGCATGCCTTGCCAGTGTGCTGTTCTGAAAGTTATTGGTTTTTGCCCATTTGGTCATGGAGGCTTTTTTTTCAGCCTCTGTACATATATGGCAAAACATAAAGGCATCTTTATTCTTCACTTAAGTTCTTTCTGAAAACGTAACCAGCTGCATTTTCAACCATTGCTGCACAAATTAAGTTTTATCTTACTAGTAACTGTTACCTCATCTTTGGACGATGAAGGCCCACTGGTTCGATAACTATACTGTTATCGTCGGTCGGTCATATATGCAGTCCAAAAGATAATTTCATTTGTTTCGGATCTATTTTAATTTGCTTGTCTTGGATGCAATTTTTAGTCGAATGCTGACAGTATCTTGGAACAACGCAAGTCATACAGTTGAGTGAATGGAAATTGTTGCTTCGTTGAGTGACAAAGGTGCGTATAAATTAATAGTTTCTGGTGAGAATCACTTTAAAATCAAGTGTTTATTTTCTGCCTCTTTCTTAGGTGTGGTGATCATTCGGTTCTAACATCCTGTTGCTACAAATGATGTGACAGCTACACGTCATATAAGGTCAGCTCCAGGCTCCACACTCAGTTGTAACCCTATGTATTATGATAACATTAGCGTAAGAAACTGATGTGTGCATGTTTTCTCTGTTTGGGAGAGTTGTAATCTAGCCATTAGAGTAGTTAGACCACACCTTAATTTTGTGTTAATCAGCAAAACATAATATTGGGGTGCGTCAATTTATGTACCAGCGATGATTTTTAGACAGAACCATTGTTTTTTGGTTAATCAGCAAAACATAACATTGTGGCGCATCAATTTACGTACCCACAATGATTTTTGTGTCAAATCAGAAAAGTCGGTGTATTTGGCACATGACACACCCTATGGTCCAGCAGTATTTTGTATACTACTTTCAATGGCACACTATGGTCCAGCAGTATTTATTTCTATGCTACTTTCACTGGCACCCTATGGTCCAGCACTTGCAAATTATGCACAAATTACACTCTACTTGATTTCCAATGCAACATGTGTTAAGTTTTGTTGAATGGCCTTAAATGGTTTGCAAGATTATGGCAAATGAGGGCAAAATCCTCAAAATATAAAATTTCATGTTTTACATAAACCTTGCTCTTTAAGAAATTCAATGACATCTCAGTCAGAACATCATCACTGGACAGATGGCAAAAGTACAATATATGGTAGGGATACATCAGGATTATACTACATCCCTGTGCGTGCAGGTGTGACAGCAGTACCTATATCTACTCTTACCCACCCACCCTCCTCATAATACATACCAAGGGGAAAAATGAAATGATAAAGGAACTATGATGCAAAGTGTATATACACTTGTGCTGCAAACTCATATATGCTACATAATTTTTAAAAACTTAATAATAGAAAAAGAGAATAATTATCAAGAAAAAACAATTACTTAAAGAAAAACCAGGTTAGGCCAAAAGAAATTTGTTTCCTATTGCATTGTTTTTTAAGTTAGGGTAGATAGGTAGTTGTTTTTATTAACCCATCATATGTTATAATGATTAGTATATATAATGTATCAAGCACTTAAGTACTGGGCTAAACAAACTCAATTAGATGCAAAAATCAATTTCAGAATTTTTATTTTATTTTTTAAAATAAATTATATATATATTATAATGATTAGAATATATAATTTAATTTTAATCTTTTTACCCCCACCCCCCAGGTGAAAGAGGTGCTAAATGATCAGCAACAAAATATGGACGGTCATCCATCTGGAAACATTTGTTTGGGTCTTATAACAGTCTATGTTAAAGTGGCTAGATTGATCATTTTCAAGTGCATTGGGCATGGTTACTCAGTCTTCTTAATTGCCTGAAAATAGTAACAGTGACTATTTACATGATTGATTCCAGTCATAAAGCCCAGTTACAGGGTCAAATTACCTTGCAGGAACTAATTTAAATTCAAATTACCCAATATCTTGTCAAGTTGTAACAAAATTAATAAAATAGGCAATGTTTAGGTGAAATAGCATGCATAAATAACACTATATCACCATGTTTATCTAGGACATTGGTACCCAAATGTCAGTGGCATGCATATCGCACATGTAATCAAAACTATTTTAGTGTTACTGATGACGGATCAATCTAACTAATGAACAACCAAAAGATAAGAACAACAATACATCTATATAAAAATCAATGACATGAAATGAATCTTTTGTACTATTTTGCCTGATAATATTAAGGCACCACAGATGTATGATCGTTCCTTTTAAAAACAGTGGTGGTGGTGGGCAAAGCAATCATAGTATTGGCAGAGTTTTGGACTCTTAATCCAAGGGTCACAGGCACCATACCTGCCAAACACAAGGTATGTCCAAGAGAACGGCACTTTACTATCATTTCCTCCGCATAATACAACCAATAATGTGTTTTAAAGTGCCGTAAAAAAAAATTGTTAAAGGAGAAACTTCTAGAGCATACATATCTATATTCCACTGAAACATTTAAATGTTGTAAACTCTTGCTTTCAAGGTCACCTCTGTTAAACAATCTCTCTTAAGCAAACACTTTTTCAAGGTACCTTTAACACCATGCACAAGTAACACCACTATGCAAAAACCTTCATTAGAAAGCCACTCCTCTCACTTCCCAGAGGCAACTTTCTACAATAATTTTGACAGAATCAAACCAAATTAAAATATTGACATTTTAACTATTGTGGTACCTCTGTCAAGTGTCCCCTTTCAACTCTTAGCACCATTTATTCATGATTACTGTGCCTAATATCATCAGTTTATTTTTTTTCCCACCAACCACTGACTTTAGAATGTTGCTATTTATATCTGACGAACATGTATAAATTAGGTATGTGTAGGGCAGTATTGTTAAGTAAACATGCTGCTCTATAGTAGTGCTCTATATTAATGTTAAATGTTTTACATGGACCTGAGAAGGATGAGGGCATATAAGATCTATATGATGCCTATCTATACTTAGCAGATATCCATCAATAATACATCACTATGGTGATATATGACATCACTAATAAATAAACAGTTTCCACTATTATGCAGCATGCTGAAATGGAACAAATCAGGCATATCTCATTATTTCCCAGATAATTTTTTTTGTTTGTTTTGCTGGTTTTAATGGCATGATTAACACATTATTGGCTATATCATGCCAAGGAAATGGAAGCTAAATGCTTTTCCAAAAATTATAGAGGCAGCCGATCTGGGCTGGTCTGAGTGGTTAGTGAACCCATGACCCTTAAATCACAGGTTGAATGGTCTACTAACTACACTACCACCACTCACACCAAAATTAATTTAAAAAATGGACTTGATTATATTAAATCTTTATCAAGAACATTTGGGATTTCTGTTTAAACTGCTGCAGATCTTTTCTCTTCTGCATATTTACTGGCATGGACAAAATCTGGGGCTTTATAATGATATAATTTTTAAAGGTCTGTTCAATTAAACATTCTTCATGTTGACATATCTGTTAGCCCTTTGACTCTAACTCTGGCCTGGCCTTACTAATTTCCAAACACATGTACTTCAGACCAAGTGGGACTACAGAACATATAGTGAAACATATACCATAAGCAGTTTGACCAAGAAATAATTAGTTCCACTACAGGTGGGCTGGATACAGAGTGGCTAGGTTTTGATCACAGGTCCCCTGAAATTAAATAGTTTTCTTTAAGTTATTGTACTCTTAAAACCAGGTACAGTGATGATGGAATTCCACAAATACCTTCCACATTTCTCATCTACTTCTTTCTGGACTGAGATGGTCTTATATGAGAGCCACACAATGAAGTACTGCCATTTTGGCAGTGTAAAGGAAGAAGCAAAACTTTTAAATTCATTATCTCTCCTATTTTTTTCTGTAGTTACCTCAACATTCGAGTTCTCATTCCTAAACAGAACTGGAATCTATTTAAAATTAAGTTTTGTTTGAGAAAAAAAATAACCTAACTGCATGGCTGATACTTCAATTGCTCATTGCTACAATGTAAATAAATTCTAATGGTTGAAATTCACAACAGAAATGATCATTTATTTGGCACACTCCCTAATAAACTTTTGAGCAAACTCAAGCATGCAAGAAATAGGCATTTTGACATTAACTAGCCTGCACAATGGTACATTATTTAAGTGCCTTTTTATTGGCAAAAATTACATGCTTTAATAGAGCTATTCTTGGCAAATAGTATATAATTTAAATTGATAGAACTGTTATTGAAAAACGGTACATGCTTTAATTGAGCTTTTCTTGGAAAATGGTACATGTTTTAATAACCCTTATATCGGTAATGCCAAAATGTACATGTTTTAATAACCCTATATTGATAATGGCAAATGGCACATGCTTTAATAACCCTGTATCAGTAATGGCAAATGGTAGATGTTCTAATAACCCTTATATTGGTAATGGCAAATGGTACATGTTTTAATAGCCGTATATTGGTAATGGTAATGGCAAATGGTATGTGCTTTAATAACCCTATATTGGTAATGGCAAATGGTACATGCTTTAATAACCCTATATTGGTAATGGCTAAATGGTAATGCTTTAATAACCCTATATTGGTAATGGTAATGGCAAATGGTACATAACCCTATATTGGTAATGGCAAATGGTACATGTTTTAATAACCCTGCATTGGTAATGGCAAATGGTACATGCTTTAATAACCCTATATTGGTAATGGTAATGGCAAATGGTACATGCTTTAATAACCCTGTATTAGTAATGGCAAATGGTACATCACAGTTTTAATAATCCTTAATTGGTAAATGGAACATGATTTAAGAGACCTGTTATTGGCAAATGGTAGATGCTTTAAATGCTTTAAATGAATAGACCTGTTGTGTGTGACACTGCTTGTGTGCAAAGCAATAAAAATTAAACCACCCCTATTTCTGCTTCATAATCTTTTCTTTGCATTCAAAACAATTTAATAACCACCTGTTTGTTGCTGAAGGACCTGCTTATTTGGATTTTGCCACTTTTTATGTATGGATGACACATGTGATCTATATAACCCATGCTCAAGTTGAAGGCCCTCACTTGAACCAAGCCATTAAAATTAAACATGTAAACAAAATAACTATTTACTTTATAAGTGAACTCTGAACCAAAGATGTTAATAGTGTGTGGATTAAGCTGTCAACTGACAGTGATCATAGTGGAATGGGATATAATAGTCCAAGTTTCCTCTAACACTTCCCAGATATTTTGACATTTTGTTTGAGTGTGGAGTCTGAGCCAACCAGCTATCAAAAACTTGGAATTTTTTCGCCAGATTGAGAAAGTCAGATTCATGAAGTCTAGATAACTTGTCAGCAATAAATTTTCCTCGGTATCATGTGACTTCTACATTGACATGTGCTCTCTGCCTAATAAATCTGGTTTTCTCCAGGTTGCAGCAATAGCAACAGGTTTCTGGTTGTTGTTCTTGGAGTAAATATGTTGAGAATTAAGTATGCTTTAGTTCTTTTTACAAACAATATGTGGTTTTTATGTAATATTTTTGAATTGTTTCTATAGCAACATCAGAGAGGGGTTTATTGCTCAAATCATGTGACAATTGGACCTCTGATGTCATGGACATGTAAGTGGCAAAACTGGAGTAGTCATTTGACTAGGAATGCAAATACGAGTATCGGGTCAAATTTCTTTAACACTAGTTTTCTTTCCTTTGTCAGCAGATTAAAGACATAAAGAATAATATTAAAAAAATTCTAAAATGGGTGGAAAGGGAAACAGTGACCAGTGATTACACTTCTGTCTTGGTTTTCATTTGTGATGTCTTTGATCAACACAGCTCCTGTAAAGGTTAGAAACAGATTCATTTTTTTTTTCTTTTTCTGAAGCATCGTTTACAACATAATTTTCCCTACTCTATGCAAATGATGAACCATGCACTAATTATATTGGCAGATTCACATTGGTACTGATAAAATCTGGCCGTGTACTGACTTTTCCAGGCCTTGTCAGAATGAAGAACCAGTAGTTATGCAACCTTGGTGGAATCTCTGTGTTGGGTCAGAAAACGTCTGAAAACGACAATGTCCCCAATGTTTTTCATATGTGACCTTTGACCCAAAGATCCTCAAGCGTTGAAACTATCCATGACCATCTCTTGCTATTTCCCACTGAGGCAACACAACAATGAAGTGGTAAGAGGCAGCCAACTTGAGTGACTGCTATCACAATATTCCTTCTAAAACAAAAAGCAAAGGAAAACTAACTTCACACTCAATATATATGTTGAATGTTTGCTCTCAAACATCTATTTACAAAAAATGTACCTGCGACTATCACACCCTTGTTGATAAACAATTCATTAATAATTAGGATCATAATTATTGTTATTATAAAAAGACCAAACACCAATTACATAAGGATGAGACTATCAATTTCAATGGGAGGTGGAAGTCACAGTTCAGCTTGTATCCCAAAACACTCACCAGATACTTCATTCTTAAGGGGCAATAATAACCGGTACATATTAGGAAAGGAAATCGTCATGGATTGGGGACATGTATATATTGTATTGTATTGTATTGTATTTTGTGTATGTATGTATGTATGTATGTATGTATGTATGTATGTATATGTACATATGTCTGAATGTATGTATGCATGTATGTATGTATGTATGTATGTATGTATGTATGTTTTGATGAAAACTATAACACAAAATTGTAAGAAATGAGAATTATTTCACATGAAACAATATAATGCAGCTTTTTACAATGCCACACCTTTCTTGGTTTTGGTTTGGTGCTTCATGGCACAGCAAAGGAAGTAGGTTATTTAATATTGAGGAAACTGGAATAAAGTGCGTTGCCCAAGGACACCAAGGTAACTGACCCAGGCTGGTCTGATAGGATTCGAACCCATGCCCTTTTGGTAGGAATACTGCATTCTAACCACTGAGCCACCATGACTGCCAGCTTTTTTGAAGGAAAAATACAGAATACATTAAGCATATTTGAACTAAGTTTACTATTATTGGAACATTATACACCTGCTCCATGCTTAATAGTCATCTATGTAAGCACTAGCAGTACATGGTTACTTCAAGATTACTAAGGGTCTGAATGACCTTGACTTTTAGTCAAGGTGTGCAATACTGAACTGTGCAGCATCTATTATTTTCATATTATACTACAACTGTGACCTCTGACCTTTTGACCCAAGAATCTAAAGGTTACCTTTTTATACCAAGTGTAATAAAACCACAAAATTTTGGCCAAGAAACATATTGTAGAACAAACTCAAAATGACCATGACCTTTGCCAATCTTACCCCAAAAATCATTGGCATCCTCCTTACCCAACATGCAAGCCATACACTACCTTTGTCAAGGGTATATGACTGAATACTGAAGCTTTTGTGTGGAAATATGTTTTAATTTTCAGCAATTTTCTGTCATTTTAACTTTTCACTGCATAATCTAACAGTGTCTTGCACACCCAAACTGAAAGCCCTCCAAAAACTTTTGTAAATTTTGGTGTCTAAAATATACAGCTATTATCTGAAAACTATTTTTCTTCTCTCAGTCCCATTAACCTTATTCTTTTAACCCCTAAATCAATAGGCCCGTTCCTAACTCCATATGCAAGAAATCAATACAGTTTATGAAAGGCAGCTATCTATAATTAAACTTATTGTGCATTTTTCGTCCTTTTAATCATATGACCACAACATTTGTTTGACCATATATCAACAGGTTTTTCTTACCCAAGGTAAAAGCAATTCACAAAGTATTGTACAGCTATGAAATGTTTAACTAATGTTATCATGCAGCAACTTTATCTTTCTTTCAATATGACCATGACCTTTGAAATTTGGGTCCCACAATCGCGTTTTTCCTTTGACCGAGCACAAGTCATCCACAATGGCTGGCAAAGAGTGACTGGTGGAAAATTAAAGTTATTGTATGGAAACAAACAAGGTTACTGATAGACATGTGGATAATGTCACAATATACACTTTGCCTTTTGGCCCACACATACAAATGGCTCCCCCTCTCAAAAATGTTCTTCTTGCTATATTTTTATGAGTTACAGTATGGCTTTTCCCCATCAGTGTACAGCCTATATACAGCCAATTAGCATAATGGTTCCCATGTGAGAGGCAGGATATCAGATCATCCTCTTCACAAAAAACATACTGCTGAAAACATTTCCCTGACTGCACATGCCTGGCTGCAGGAGAACAACATCGCTATGGAAACAAGGAACCCCCAAAGAACATAACCCAGCATCTAATTACAGACACCTTATAGCATGTGGCATTTGATAATCAGCAGAACTTTTTTAATATTTAAAACAGAAATAGGTGGGGCAAGTCATAAACGAGAATCAATTGTGGACCAAAAATGTGTAATAAAATGCATGCACGAATTCTCTAATATATTTCTGTTCGAAAGATTACAGTATGCTGAAACCTTATATGTCAACCTAAAAGAAAAATATTCTTAATATGTTTAATAACTTCAAAAACCATACAAAATCTACAATTTCTTTCAGTAATTCTAGGGCTCTGAAAATAATGTTTACATTTTTGAGAAAAATCTCTCTCCCCTATAATAATGTCCAACTTGTACTTGATTTTGTTTTCTGACAATGGATTTGAGACAATTTACATCTCAGAGGTGAAGTAATGTACATCGTCAAAACTTGGCAATGACTAATCATCAACCTTGGTTTGAATGGCATGAATACAAACATCCATAATATCATGGCTACCAAAAAAGCAGTTTAAAATTGCCCCAGGGTAAAGAAAATCTAGTTCAATTTACTCTTTGTTCATAAGGTGTGCAAAAATAAACTGCAGACTGTATGATGAGCATGGTAACCTGCAGAAAGGTGATCATGACTTTAGTGACACAAAGACTCAAGGGTTTCTAAATATTGTTCTTAGTTGATTGAATCTGTGACTAAGTGAAAGATAAAGGGATAAAGGAGGAATTTGACAAGAAAACAACCTGTCTTTGTGAAGATAGGATTCCACACTATTACACCTGAGGATACTGAAAGGTGGACTAGTCCAGGGCACTTGGGCTAGTGTCATTTAATCAGTCCTGGAGATATTGATTATCTGTGTTGATCCTAGTTTTACTAATATGCTATTTGAACCCTGACATTGTTTAGTCTTCTTGACAATAAAGGAACTGAATCAACTTGGATGTGCAAACTCAAAGTCAACCAGAGATTAATTAGGCACGATGCCATTTCATTGTAAAACAGAAAAAACATCTTCCTTTCTCTCTCTCTGTCAATAGTGTAAAAATTACATTTAAGTTTTGCTATTTAAAATATTTGTTAAAATACAGTGGGACTCCGCTACAGCACGCTCCGTTATAACACGAATTCGGATATAACACGGTCGTGGCATGGCTCCCAAAATTTCATTTACCTTATTACCTTGTAAAAAAAAACAAAACAATTTCTTATAAGTACGAAAATTAAAATATGTAAAAAGTTTTATTATCATTTTGGAGAAGAGACTGCATATAAATTCAAATATAAGACGATTGTGGCATGGTTCCTGAAATATCATATACATGTATTATTCTCGTACACGGAAAACATTTCTTCTTTGGGGAGGTAATCGTGTATGGATTTGAAAATAAAACAATCGTGGCGTGGCTCCTAAATTTTTTTAATTTAACCAATTTCTTACAGTTTTGTGCCTAAATAAACATCGGAAATACGAGTTTCTGAACCAATGGCTGGGCCTTTTGAGAACTTTGATCATTGTTTATTGTTGAAAAATGACAGCTCATAAGTGTTAATCTTATTATTACTGATCCATGAGCAATGAAGCCATCAAGTCTACTTTGTGCTTGTCTTCAATGCATTCCGTATACAGTCGTTGTTCAAACAATATCCAACGTATGTTCTCTAAACTGACTACATAACTAAGTAACAAACAATGCGGCGGTTGATAAAAGATTCTCACCTGAATTTATAGATCAATTAATTTAAGTACATTGCTCATCATCAAAGTCAATTGCCGAGCTAAATTTGTTCAAATTATGGGGCAACGATTTATAAAACATCAAAGAAACGAAAGCTGCCAACATGTGCGTGTGGCTTTGCGGTGTTGTTTTATGCAATCAGTTGACCAGTGAATTATGTTGTCCACTTCCTACAAATATACCCCCATTGTTGACTGACAATTATTCTTGCTGTAGTCTTTTAAACTAATAGGTGTAAAAGTGTTAGTGGACATTTTGAATGGAAAATGGGAAACGGAAACGTAAAGCTTTTACTCTTAAAGAAAAGATGCAGTCACGCGACCGTGTTAATGAATGGTTCAATTTTGATAATGACTGCCCAGCTGCAGATCACGTTTCAGATGCAGAAATTGTTCAAAATATTATGTTCAATAACACCAATGGTGATGATGACAATAGTGATGCTTCTGATGACACTGAGGACACCACACCTGAGGATAATCCACCGTCAGCAACAGAAGCAGTCAGAAATTTAGACTGTGCTTTGAGATGGATAGAGACGCAAGATATTGACTGTTCGAATTCTTCAGTTAAGAAATATGATTGACTTTGCGAAGAGCCAACAGGACAATAGCTGAAAATCACTGAATTTTGCAAACAATAATAAAGAATTACAATTCATGGATGAGAAAATTTAGCAGACACCATTTTTTAACCTTCGGACGTACAGTTCCATCATTCGGTACGTAATATTTCCGATTTATTTTTCCACTGAATTCAGTCACATAATGATCTGTAACAAAATTACTGAATATTTTAAATCTGTGTGCGGATATTTTCGATGGAAATACTTGTATTGTGGATTCAATGTATGTTATTCGATTCACGGGTGAGTACACGGTGTTGATACTCTATTCATGCTATAGATTAGATATGTATATATAAACTATACACGTATATGTACCAATGCGTGGTTCTCTGAATAAAGAAATATATTACATATGCAATCTCTGTTATCACTGCAGGTGTTTTCTCATTTAATATACACTGATTTAAAATGGTAATTATGCCAATGAAGCACACATTTCTGCACCTGTTTTCTTTACCACCCCCACCCACCCTGTTAACCCTGCAAATTTGTTGGTACTGTACATGGTTGCTTATAACACGGTTTGGTTCATAACACGGTCGGGTTCTATGGCTCCCAACTACCGTGTTATAGCGGGGTCCCACTGTATCTAGAAAGATGGTGACTGTTCATCATTGTGGATAAAAATATTAAATCCTTCTTTCTTGCTCTATATTAGTATTTTAATGACCCACGCCTCCAGCCAAGCTGTATTTAAAACACAATTTACCATATATCCTTGCTTAAAAGACAAGTCCAGCTACCAACTACATAGACTCAGACCTGACGATTTTAAAGTGTGGCCTATTTAACTTAAGGGTTTGTTTAAAATGAGAACAATTAGTTACATGCGTGAATGTGGCACAAATCTGTCTTGCTCATAAATTGCTTAAGTTTTTTTTAAAGAAATCTTTTGTAAATGGAAAATGTAAATTTGGATGCAGAGATTATAACACTTTGACAGTGATTTCTAAATTACTATCAGATAATTTTCAATTCTGTGCATATACCTGCATATTCCTTCAATGGAATATTATTAACAACCACATGCATGCTGGCATACATATTCCACCAATGGAATATTCTCAACAACCACATGTATAATGGCATACATATTTCATAGGGGAATATTCTCAAAAACCACATGAATACTGGAATACATATTCCATCAATGGAATATTCTCAAAAACTACATGTATACTGGCATACATATTCCATCAGGAGAATATTCTTAACAACCACATGTATATTGGGATACATATTCCAGTGAGGAATATTCTCAATAACCACATGTATACTGGCATACATATTCCATTGAGGAATATTCTTAACAACCACATGTATAGTGGCACACATAGTCCATCAGAGGAGTATTCTCAACAATCACATGTATACTGGCATATATATTCCATCAAGAGAATACTCTCAAAAACCACATGTATACTAGCATACATATTCCATCATGGGAATATTCTCAACAACCACATGTATACTGGCATACATATTCCATCAATGGAATATTCTCAACAACTGCATGTATAGTGGCATACATATTCCATCATGGGAATATTCTCAAAAACCACATGTATACTGGCATACATATTCCATCATGGGAATATTCTCAACAACTGCATGTATAATGGCATACATATTCCATCAGGGGAATATTCTCAACAACTGCAAGTATAGTGGCATACATATTCCATCAGAGGAATATTCTCAAAAACCACATGTATACTGGCATACATATTCCATCAGGGGAATATTCTCAACAACTGCATGTATAGTGGCATACATATTCCATCAGGGGAATATTCTCAAAAACCACATGTATACTGGCATACATATTCCATCAGGGGAATATTCTCAAAAACCACATGTGATCCTAAAGAATGTCGACATTATAATTTGCTTGTGAAGAGTTTGCATTTTCGGTGATTTTGATGGTTTGAAGTTGTTCTCTTGCAGACGAATTTGTCATTCTTTAGTTTAATGTTTGTCTGCACTGTTTGCTTAGTTTTCAAAATTGCTGCCAAAAATGCAGGGCAAACAAATATTTGAATACCCATTTACTTTAAAATAACTGCAAGAAAATATTCTGATATGAACAGTAGGTTATTCATTTTAGCTTTGCAACGACCATCTCTATCAATGAACAATATTCCTCTCAGTTCTACAATAAGAATGGCTGCAGTCCAAGTGATTCCCTCTTGTCAACTCTATCTCTCTCTCTCCCATTGCTGTATATGGTAAACTTGGAAGAATTCTGCTTAATACTGAATATTATTCAAGTCAGTTATGAATTAATTTAGAATTAAATTTTATAAATATTATAATGAGCACTGCATACATATCATTTATTTAAAGTTAATCAAATATTATTATAAATTAGATTACATTCCTAAACACTACAGACTTGGATCAGGTGAAGTTTGAATATTTCAAATTCTGTAAAGAGCTCCAGATTTGTTCCCTTTTCTGAACAGAGGGATACCTTTGCCAACAATAATTTAATAAATTTGGATAACCCATCTCAATATCAATATATCAGAACTTACTTCTGCCTCAAATTATTGTGTAACCATAAACAGACATCAGCTCTGACAAAATTCCAATGGTTTTCTAATAATTTGAGAACCAAAAATTGGGAGATATAGAAAACAGAATCGATAGAAGTGCAAGGTATCACATAATATGCCATAAACCTGATACTAAAGATAATAGAATTGTCTTTTAAAGTGTTCAGCATATAGCAACGTGCGTGTAACCTTAACTGAAAACCTACTTCATAAAATAAAAAAAAAACATCCATGAATATGTACATTCAATCACTAACCTCTGGTACTAAGAAAAGACCGCTAAAAAAAGTGTTTAAAGAAACAGAATATTATTAATCTGTCACAAAGACATATATACTGTACTTGCTTATAAATCGAGTCAAACTACAGACAACAAAGATCCTAATCTGCCATAGCATAATGCACTTGCAGATTAGGGTCTACACTGTGTTTTACTTACTAATCTGCCATAGCATAATGCACTTGCAGATTAGGGTCTACACTGTGTTTTACTTACTAATCTGCCATAGCATAATGCACTTGCAGATTAGGGTCTACACTGTGTTTTACTTACTAATCTGCCATAGCATAATGCACTTGCAGATTGGGGTCTACACTGTGTTTTACTTACTAATCTGCCATAGCATAATGCACTTGCAGATTAGGGTCTACACTGTATTTTACTTACTAATACAGACTCAGATCTGCCAGGACATTATGTGCCTTCAGATCTTGGTCTCTGCAGTTTGCACTTGGCCTCGTCTTATAAGCAAGTAAATATAGATTAATATTTGTCCTTACTTTCCTTCTTTTTTAACTACCTTACCCAAGCAACCCCATTTTAAATTTTATGCATAGCATCCAATAACCCCACAATATTTGTACTAGGTACTCCATTATCATGTATAGCACAGAGCAAAAAAATGTGTGTGGTTCTGGATACATTAATAATAAAAACAAACTAGAGTCCGCAGTTTGGTACATTTTTTCCCTTTTTGTTGGTCTGTACATCCTGAAATTAACTTCAATCATAGTAATATCAGTTGTTAATTTTTTCTTCTGAATTTATCTTCTTTATTCTAGATTCCTCTGCTCCCCTCCTGACCCCTATCCATGAAACAAAATGTAGGATTGGCTGGAAAAAAATAGGGTCTGTTAGGTAACCAGAACCACATACATTTTATTTTATTATCACAAGAATAAGTTAACAAACTGAATCTTAGACATGGGTGCGTGTGTGTGTGTGTGTGTCCTATAATACTATAATTGTACATTTCTTCTCACAATGGATTTTGAGGCAATCTACATTTTGGCTGTGAAGTAATGAACATCCTCAAAACTTGGCAATGATTAATCATCAATCTTGGTTTCAACTGCATGAAGACAAACATCTACAATATCAAAGGCTATAGAAAAAGCACTGTAAAATTGCCCTAGGGTAAAGAAAATTTGGTTCAATTTACACTTTGTACATAAAGAAGTGTGAAAAAATAAACTGCAGGTTGTATGATTGAGTATGGTCACCTGGAGAAAGGTGATCATGATGAATTATATGACACATAGGCCCTAGGGTTTCTA
This sequence comes from Megalonaias nervosa, assembly GCA_016617855.1. NCBI lineage: Eukaryota > Metazoa > Mollusca > Bivalvia > Unionida > Unionidae > Megalonaias > Megalonaias nervosa. The sequence goes on along the minus strand of JAECUM010093024.1, from coordinate 187,508 downwards.
TAAATTGTTCTTAGCCTATTGAATCTGTGAATAAGAAAAAGATAAGGGAGGAATTTCAAAAGAAAACAATCTGCCTTAGCAGAGATAGGAGCCTGGAGTCCAGGATATTTCTTCCTTGTCTGATGAACTGTATGCTAGCCCTGAGATTTTAGTGGAGTCTATAATACCAAGGGTGATGAATGGTGGGCTAACCCTGGGCACTGGGGCTAGTGTCATTTAATCACTCCTGTAGGTAACAATTATCATTCTTGATTGTGGTTTTCTTAATGTGCTATTTGTGCAGTGTCATGCATCATGTTTAGTGTTCTTGACAATAAAGGAATTGAATCTAGCTGGATATGCAATTAAAATACAAACACAACCCCATTAACTACAACTGCATAAACTCTAGGCTTTACAAGCAGATGCCACTTCATTGAAAAACAAAACAAACCAAAAAAAAGACAGGGAAAGGCCCCACTTCCAGAATTAAACACCAAAATATCAGATCAGCATATTGTCTTCCAAATTTTAAGTGATCTATAGTTTGAGCTTTCTCTATTGGAAGAGTTCCCATTTCAAAGACTTCAGTTTATGGTACTGTATTATTAGTTTTCAAAATGTTCTATGGTTTTTGTATATACTGTGTTCCCAAATTTATAAAAGCATTTGTGTGCATATTTACCCACATGCATTAGATAGCTATGTATAGTAGAGAAAGATTTGGGGCTCAGCATGGGGATGAATACATCATATTTGATTTTTCCAGCAATCAGATCTTTTCCTACCTCTGGGTAAAATCAAATGGTAGGGATCAAGATCTCAAATGACTGATGCATGCACCAGAAAGCAATCAAAATCACTTTTCAAGACCACCAGGGGATTTCAATACCAGGACTGGGTGAAAAATACCACTGGAAAATTCATTACTTCTGGATCATGCCTTGTTAGGCTCCAGATTTAAACCAGGACCACTCAGCTTGATATCTGCTTGACTGATATTTATTACAGATCAATTAATTGATACTGACTATCAACCCTTACTAATCTGTATAATAAGACCATCAATAAAACAATATTACTGTGTGCATTATCTAATAACTAGGACTGACATGATCAAGCAGCCATGCTGTATATCACAATAATTTCTGACATTAGCCCTCAGCAATACTGATACTATTGTTGTTACACAAATATACTATCATTTATAAACTCCATACTAGTGGCCTACTGTTTTTCTAATTAAAAATCACTGCACAAGTAACATGTATTGAACAATACAGCCTTTAAACTAACTGCTAACAACGCTACCATGACATGCAAAGGCAAAATTTCAAACTTGTCTTTCAGATACATTTTGTCATTTAAATCTATACACATATAATACAACCCATAAAATCAACATAGTTGTTCCCTTCAAAGACATCATAAAATGAGGATAGTTGATTGTCTATATAGTTGATTAGAAGTATTACAGTCATTTCTTCAGTTCATGAGGGAAACTGACACTAATGTCTGTAAAGGCACCTATCAATCATTTAATTGCACTGACTTGCTGGACTGAAATAAAAAGGATGATCCACTCTTGAGTACCTCAGTTGAGTAAACATAATATAACAATCTTACTTAAACACTACTTGTACCAGCTTTCTCTTGTTTAAACTCTTTGCATTGGCTGCTATTTCAGTCATTCAAATGATACACTGAACATGCGCATATGCAACACTTATTGATGACCACTTTTGCTAACAGGATGACCAGACAAAAACGAGATAGATTTAGGCATAACAGAATGACCAGATATGAACAAGACCAATTCATGTATAACAGGATGACCAGTTAAAAACAAAACAGATTCAGGTATAACAGGATGACCAGATATGAAGACAGATTCAGGCATAACAGGATGCCCAGATAAGAAGACAGATTCAGGCATAACAGGATGCCCAGATAAGAAGACAGATTCAGGCATAACAGGATGCCCAGATAAGAAGACAGATTCAGGCATAACAGGATGCCCAGATAAGAAGACTGATTCAGGCATAACTGGATGACCAGATAAGAAAGATCATATGTTAGATCATGAAACCTAGTGCTTTGGAAAAAAAAAGGAAAATGCACTTTTCCTGGACTGTCACCTTGTAACATTTTACTAAAATGACCCTAACAATGAATCATCACAGATATATATGGACACAAATATGTTTCGAAAGATTAGAAACTAAACCCATGCTGTAATGGCACAAATGACCTGACTCCCATACCAAACCCTGTCATGCACAAATTATGGAGGTAAGACTCCTAGTGCACAAGAATGCTACGCAAGTGGATGTTAACACAGTTCTGTGCATACACCCAATGAATCTCTATTTATATATGGAAGGTGTCTATAATTTTAAATTGGTACCTATAAACCAGCTACACAAATTTGACACTCTACCACAATTAACTACAACTGACCACAATCTTCTGTGATCAAGCAAAACACACAAAAAAACAGTTGACAAGTATGTATTTAATATTTTTTAAATAAATATATAATTATTGTAAGTATTTTTAGAAATTAAATGTTTTCCCATTTGGATAAATTGCTTTATTCACTAGTACTGTAGACATACCAAGCATTATATCAGCTTTATAAATTTTAAGGAATACAATTATTGTAATTACCATTCTTGAAAATGGCCAATTTGATAGTCATGTGGATATGATAATGATATTATACAAGAACTTACCTTTCAGTCATTATATATGGCATTGTTTAAAATTTGTATGACAACATAATGATCATCATTTACTATAATATCATCATTAAAATATATTACATGCATATCATAATCAATCAACCTTTTTAAAGCTATTTATATAATTGACATTATGGTCATATACAAGTGTGGTTACTTTCATAAATTATCACAGTACCTGTATGCTGCAGAACATTCATAAACTAAACTATGCATAGGATCACAAAGCAAGTTGAAAGACACATCCAACTGCATGATACTGTAGAACTTTGCTGTCACAAGCAAAGTAAAATGATGTGGATAAAAATTAATATTAGATAGTATAGCGTATATTTCAGCAAGATTTGTTTTCTTTAAACCATATTATGGTGAATGTTTGAAAATACACCATAACTCATTGAACTTCAGTATCTTATGATAAGCATTCAGATGTTTTATCAATTATATTTAACTAATAGTTGGATTATATGTGTCAGGGTGCACACTGAATATTCTTATTATGTAATGTGTCTGTTTTGAACCGTATACCTATAAAACAAAGTGCAATATATATATATATATATATATATATATATATATATATATATATATATATATATATATATATATATATATATATATAGAGGAAAGCACTTGTCGTTGGAGTCCATGTTATATATCTGGGTACATGATTTTATTAAAGAAATTCATTTAAAAAGATTCAAATATAATGACAAGTTGATTCATTAACCGGATCTATGTCAAAATATTTAGAAAAAGTTGGCAAATTCCATGTAAAATAGAACCAGAATACCAAAATAAAATATAATAAACTATTTTTTATATTTGACACTTCAACTAGTCTACACGTCTAACTTTTGCGGACCACTCCGGTGGCCTAGTGGTTTGAGTGTCCACCTTGGAATGTGGGAGGTTGTGGGTTTTAACCCCAGCCAAGTCATACCAAAGACTTATAAAAATGGTACCAACAGATGCCTGTCTAGGTGCTCGGCATTAAGAGGTTAATGTTAGTATTGGTTGGTCTGGTGTCAGGATAATGTTCGGGGGGGGGGGAGGGGGGACATGTTGCTACATGTCTGCAACATGATGCTCCAGTGCTAGACATCACTATCAACTGCCACACTGCAGACATCATAGTGGATGTCTGAAAAATTGTTCAAGCTAAGTTAAAAATCCAAATCACACACACATTCACTGTAACTTTTGCCAAATTATTATGAGGTCCACAAATTCTACATCTCAAAGTGCTCAACCCAAGTGCTCTATTGCATCACTCCTGTATTCCTTTTTAGAAATGTGCAAAGTGGAATTGATTTGTCCTTTTTCTGATCATACAAGTTTTTAAGTTCAAAAATATCCATCTGCTCTAAGAAGTTTCATGCACAAGTCAAACCATAAAAGCCTGTTTGTTTAATATTTGCTGCCAGTTTCTTTAAAAATACAGACTAGTCTGCTACCTAACATGATATCAATATAATGAATCTGCAAGACAGTAGTTTCAAATTAAAGAAAAAACCAATGTTTTCTTGGAAATAGGTCATTTACAGTTGCTATAGATGGAAAATTAGGAAATTACTTGTAGGTCTATTTTTGACAAATTAGCTCTTAATGCTATTCTCACTCAGCAGTCCTTCATTTTAGAATATTCTCAAGATTTTAAAATTAGAATTAAAAAGATATTAATATAAATATTTATCACTTTATTTTTATTTTTTATGAACCAGAAAAGCATCCATACACCGGCAAGTGAAAGATCTAATTAGGTGAAAAAAGTGTAATAATTACACCAAAAAAAGTTATGGTTGGCATGTATGGAATGCTGTAAAGTCAAAATTGAAAAGAATCTACAGGCGTTAATGAATCAAAGTGTTATAATTTGTTCCAAGCAGGAACCAGCACATGAACATTGTCACATGATGTCATCTAGTTTCATGAAACTGGAATATCCCAGATGGTCATGCCCTCAATCACCAAAAAATGATACAAGAAGAACAAAGGTGAGAGTCAAGATGAACAGAAACTCACTCAACAGACAAGCAAAAACCTAACATTTGGCTATATACACATACCAACTGTACATTATTTTGAAATGCAAGATACATACATGAAATTATAAATTGACACCTACAAACAAGATAAATTATAAACTGATAACTATAAACATGATTGCAAATGTATATACATGAAATTATAAATTCAAACCTACAGAGGTGATAAGTTCTAAATTGACACCTATAAACTTCATTGCCTCGTGCATCAGCAACACAGCCAACATATATTTGACATGAGAAGCTGAAAATAACACTCCCTCCTGCATTTGGTTACCATAACCACAAAATAACAGGTTTTATGAATTACAACCTGGGCTTTATTTGAAAATTTTGGCAAAGAGACTCAAAGACAGACAGACAAATGGTATGATGATATCCCTGATGTGAAAGCATGGGGTATGATAAAAGAAACTTTAGAAGTTGGGTTTTTTTAAACATATGAATGCTGTTCAATTTTAAATGATGGTCTAGACCAGTGGTTCCCAACCGTTTTTCCTTTTTTACCACGACTCTAAAATATGGTTTTTCTTGCACCTCACAACCCAGTTTTCCATATGTTGATAAGTTTTGCCACCCTAATGAAATAATCCTGGCAACCCTCTACAACTTCCTACCGACCCTGGCTTGGGAATTGCTGGTCTAGACATTAGTCTGAGGTTCCTCTTACCCTTCCCACCCTATCTTAAATATTTTGGACATTAATAATGGGATGTGTCAGAGCCTTGAAAAGTTTGAATTTGCCATCAGTGTAGAAAGCAGCCACCCTATGTCACCACATCATGATGGCAAAAATTCCAACTTTTCAATAGGCAATCGGTTCTGACCCCACACCCCAACATTAAAGTCCATATATTTAAAATTGGGTCAGAAGGGTCAGAGGAAATTTGGACTCTCTGGACATTATTTTGAAATGATATAATAACTTGAAATGATATGTCTGAACATTAAGATGAAATGATACAGATGGATCTTAACATTAACTTGAAATAACTCGAAATGATATGCACGAGACTGAACATTAACATGAAATGATGCACATGGAACGAAGCAAAGCTACTTTCTAATACAAAAGTTACTACATATTACCCATCCTGTTCTAAACAATTTCCAAACACCTAAGCTATTCCATCCTTTACATCAGTGTCATACCCACAAAATGACCTCATTATTATGCCATTATTTTTTTTATTATTGTTATCTTTTATTGTTTCTTTTCATCTTAAAGTATTCTTAGTTACATGTCAAGGATCTGAATCATAACTAATTACAGTATCCAAATCACAGAACTAAAAGTAACTTTACTTATGATATAAAACTCTTATATTAATTAAAAGTTGCAGATTAATTAAAAGTCCTATATTAATTGAAAATATTATAATATTAATTAAAAATCTTATATTACCTCTTCTAAAGACACTGGACTATCTCGACTATTTGTTTCTCGTGATTTCTTCATATTCTTTGCCTTTCCAGAGTTATATTCATCATGTAGTTTGTCTTCCTTTATCAGTAATTTTATCTCTGACTTAAAACAGACATGTTCTTTTTCCTCTTTTACCCCAGTGTGGGTAACATCACCCTCGGGGTCGACCTGTGTGGAATCAGGGCTTGCAAGATATTTCATCTTTTTACTCCCAAGCTTTTTTAAAGCCTCCTACCTTGCACTCTAAAACTGTCTGTTGTGAAAGTGAACCGTCTGAATTACATTAAAAGCATTAACACTGCCTCATCCCCTGGTGTGTGTTTACATGATGCCAAGGAAGACAGTAGTAAAGTTTATCTTGATTTTTTTTCCCAAGCAACATTAACATTCCCAGTGTCTTGCACATACTTTCCAATCTACATTTGTTCAATACCCACTGGTCAAAATCACTCAACCATGCTCAATATTGTATAGTCTCCATGAATGAAAGCTATAAATCACTACATTTTTTGAAATTTCCTTCACACAATGTCATGGAAATGAAGTTTAACAGACACATTTTACATCCTTATTCTGTTAAGAAAAGCACAAAACCACCAGTTTTAAAATAAATTATAAAAAATCTGAAATATTTCCAGTTTTCTTTGTTGTGCAGTCTACATTCCTATAGATCCAGCCAGTAAGACCTTTTCTCCCCTTACACACACACCAGCTGCTACACAAAGCAATTTAGCCATTTGAAACCAGTGCCAAATGTTCAGATTGGTCAAATGAGTGCATAGCCAGCCAATCAAAAGCTTTGGTGAGAATTATAAAGGAGAAAAAACACCTGGCATTAATTTAGCCTTTGATGAGGTAAATATCTTTACACAGAATGTTTGCTTTGAGTTACCAAGCTGTTGCTAATCCCATGCACTCTGTGGTCACTGTGCAGATTTTGTTGAAAAGTAAACAATAAACTGCCTTGTGAAATACAGCACAGTATGGCTCCAAAGTAATCAATCAGTCTGATGTTACTTAACACTGGTGCCTAATTACATTAAGTGTAGCCCCAGGAAGGGAAATGGATCTTTGATTATCTTCTGGGATGTTATTGAACTGGCAGTAATAAATGATATGAAGGAAAAGCTATTCATTGGGTAAAAGAAAATCTGAAAATTTGAAATTGAAAATGTTATGAATCTGTAACCATGGAAACAGCAAATCAGAAGTGGGATATTACAGTGGAAGCTTGGAAAGACACAGTCTGTTACCTTATTCACAGCGAGTTTATATTCATTATAAAACTTCCTGATTAGCTGTGAACTTTTCCTTTGGATATACAGTAATAACAAAGGGGTAAAGCTCAATACTTAAATTTTATTAGGTTTATTATGAATTAAAATTGTCAATAAAAAGAACTCAATGTTACAAACTCTCCATGTGGTGGATGTCAGTTTACAAATTATTTTTAAAAAGTTGTTATTCACTTTCTGTACAGTCTGTAAGAAATAACCATAATTAATTTCAGTAATGAAATATGTCAGATCCAAAGATAAATGTTTTAAGTGTTGGGATTTACTATGGATTGTTAGTTCCATATAAAATAAGTGTGAATGCCAAATCATCAAATATGATGGATCACTTCTTTCTTATGCAAAGTTATAACAATGTTGATCACTGTTACCTTTAAATGAATGCCTGCTCTATCATGTTGTTTGTGATGCCTCTATTGTAGAAAAAACATAAGCCATTTTGGAGTTAATTTCCCCAAGTGAATAATAATTACTCTCTCTCTCTCTCACACACACACACACACACACGAATAACAAAACATTTCTGAAAGGTATGAATATTTGTACTTTTTGCAACATAGGCATCAAAACATGTTACCACCATATTTATGCACAGGTCACACTGACCTACTTTCATGGTAATTGTACTGAGTTTGCTAAGATCTTCATCAGCTTTCTTCACTCTGGCATTATAGTAAATGCAAACATGCAAGTCAAACAAAAGTCACATGAGCATATCAAGATGCTTTTCCGAGTTTTTAAAGTGGTCACCCTCTCCCTAGTTTTTAAAGAGGTCATAAGATCTCTGTGGTCAAGGCACTGGACTTGTGACCAAAAGAGGTGGGGTTATTTCCACCACTGTTTCAGCCCAGATTGAACATCTGTGTGTCCTTTATTACTGCACTTAACTCAACCTGCCTCAGTAAGAAATAACCTTCAAAGTGTTGTTATATCGCAAATTTACAAAATAAATTTAGTTTTCTGACTGACCCATCTACAATTATTAGGAAATGGATCAAAATTGTGATGAAAACTATTAAGGCACCAAATCAGATTACAGTGCCCTAGTTTAAAGGTAAGTTTGCTTTAGTCCATAAGATGCCTTGCATCACATTTTCTTGAATGTGAAATAGTTTCCTCTATGACACACTCTTGTGGCAACCATATCGTGCATAAAAAGACCTCCGAAAATAAAGAAAAAATTTTTTTTTATGGTTGACTTCAGACCAGTTTAAGCAAATCCCATGCATACAATAGTGTTAGAGAAATGGAGATAAATGCAAATATGTAATCAGTGGAGCATTACGAGTCAGTCACTTTGATGTACTTCTGACCATGGTGACCATTACTTTCCATGATGACTACATCAAATTACATTACATTACAAATAATGGTGTTAGAGAAACTGAACCAAATGCAGGAATGTAATGCAGATGCTTACACTGCCAACGCTGTCAAAAAAGTTGCTCCTTTGTCACATCTATGCTCTTAATACAAGACAAAAATGACCATAAATCAGTGGAGGGCAACTTCTCTAGTCGGCGGGCCGGATATGGGAAAATGAAGTTCTTGGTGGGCCGGATTACTAAATCAATACCTTAATCGCTTTTATCCACCTATGCAAGGAATGAATGCGGCCGGATGTGACCGCGGGCCAGTCAAAATCCCGTCGCGGACCGGGTCAGGCCCGCGGGCCGTATGTTGCCCGTCCCTGCCATAAATTGTGCTAAGAATAAAACACATTTAATCAAAAATAAATACTGTCTTTTGGTGCATATTCTGGTACGTATATATGAACTTTTATTAACCTAACTATAGTTTATCAGTATGAAGTCCCTCTGCATACCACTATCCTCTTATAATGTTAGTATGGTGGTCTCTTGCTATAACCCCCTTATACCACTATCCCTCTAATAATACAGGTATGTTGGTCTCACACTATAACCCCCTTATACCACGATCCCTCTAATAATACAGGTATGTTGGCCTCACACTATAACTCTTTATACCACTAACCCTCTTATGATGCAGGTATGATAGTCTCGCACTATAACCCCCTTTAACCACTATCCCTTTATAATGCAGGTATGTTGGTCTTGCATTATAACCCCCTTATACCACTGTCCCTCTAATAATACAGGTATGTTGGTCTTGCATTAAAACCCCCTTATACCACTATCCTTCTAATAATACAGGTATGTTGGTCTCACACTGTAACTCCCTTATACCACTATCCCTTTATAATGCAGGTATGTTGGTCTCGCACTATAACCCCCTTTTACCACTATCCCTCTTATAATGCAACTATGTTGGTCTCTCACAATAATCCCTTTATACCACTATCCCACTGATAATGCAAGTATGCTGGTCTCACACCATAACCCCCTTATACCACTATCCCTCTTATAATGCAGATATGTTGGTCTTGCATTGTAACCCCCTTATAACACTATCCCTCTTATAATGCAGGTATGTTGGTGTCGCATTATAATCTCCTTATACTATTATCCCACTTACAACATAGATGTGGCTGTGGAGCTCCTTAATTGGCTTTTGTTAATAAAAAAAGCAATTACATTGTTTTTAACACATATGCATCCTATATTTTTGTGTTTAGGACATTATCATGATAAAGCCATGTTAGAATATCCCTAACTACATGAATAAGGCTCCAATGCAAATCATTCCTATGTTTCCCATGAATTGTGTTGTAAAGAAAGCACTGCATAATCAGCCAAAAAGCACTAAAAGTAGCACAATAAATATTAGTCTGGTGTTTAATAGTCCTCCATGTAGATAAATCCAACTTGTGTGCTGAATCCATTTTTATTGTCCCAGTCATTATGACCTTGATCTTTGGTCTTTCAACCCCAAATATGACAGGCTACTTCCCTACCCTGGTGCATGCCATTCACAAAGTTTGAGTCTGGTTTGTGATGTACAATTAATGCTATTGTGCAAATAGAGTTCTTCTTTATCTCAAGTGCAAGCTATCCACAAAGCTTGGTAACCACAGATGCTGGAGAACAAATTATTGCAAACGTTGGGGGGGGGGAACCATTTTCCATTTTCAATCACAGAAACCCTGACCTTTCACCTTTTTTTCCTAAAACATTAATTGTTATCTTCTATCTCCTAGGTGTAAGCCATCCACAAAGATTTGTAACTGATGATGGCAGAGAAACCAGTTTTCTTCTTTCAGTTACAGTGACCTTCGAGTTTTTAACCCAAAACAGTGATAGGGTTCTTCCCAAATCCAAATGCAAGCCAAGCACAAAGTTTGGCAACTGTAGATGGTGGACAATCTGAGCTATTGTAAGAAATTAAACTGCTGAGAGCCATATGGACATCACAATATGCATAACATTATGGAAGGCATGTAAAAATTATTCAGGACCTAAGTTATATGAGAGGCATGTTATACTGAAGAATATTATTACGAAGGACTACCGTACTTGTTCCATCTGTTGGAAACACATTATAATAAGCACTACTGTACTAGTTCCACCTGTCGGAATAAATTATAATGAGGACTACTGTACTAGTTCCACCTGTCGGAATAAATTATAATGAGGACTACTGTACTAGTTCCAACTGTTGGAAGCAAATTATAGTGAGGACTACTGTACTAGTTCCACCTGTCGGAATAAATTATAATGAGGAATACTCTATCAGAAACACATTTTTGCAAGGAAAAACTTTCTATGTCCACCTGCTGGAAGCATATTATGAGGCTACTGTACTAGATCTACCTTCTGGAAGCACATTATAATACTACTGTAATATATCCAACAGATGGACACAAATTATGAGAATACTATACTAGATTCACCCACTGAAAGCATATTATGAGAGACTACTGTACAAGATCCAACCATCAGAAGCATATAATGAGAACTGTATGAGATCCACCTGTCAGAAGCACATTATACTGAGATACTGTATGAGATTCACCTGTCATATGCATATTATAATGAGGGACTACTGTTTGAGATCCACCTGTTGTACACATATTATAATGAGGGACTATTGTTTAAGATCCACCTGTCGTACACATATTATTATGAGGAACTACTGCAATAGATGCACCTGTTTGGACAGAAATTTACAAATCACCAAGTTACACCTATGTACCACTTATTGTAAATCAATCTCTGTTTATCTGTATATTCAAATGGAAAGCAAATTAATCTCTGCTGGGTTACAAAGGTCATCTTATGTAACGACACCTCAAGTGCGAAGTTTGTCTATCTCCAAGTCAACTCACAGCTACACCCCCTGTTTTCACCTGGTGTACAAATTCAACAACTTCAATATTGTTCATCACTTTTATGTACAAAAATGTTGTAGAAAAATCTAAGCTTGGTCAAATCATGTTAAATTAAAAAGAGGTACATGTACTGAAAACTCTTTTTTTTTTTTTTTGCTGTGTGAAGATCATTTTCTTTCTTACAAATAACAGGCTTTGAAAGTGTTTTTATGATTGATCTCAGCTTTCCTTCCTAAACTAGCTCTTTAATGTGATCTTGGGTACCTTCATTTTACCTTCAAGAATGATGGCCATATCAGATTACAATGTTCAATAACAAGGGACTTCAAGCATTCATGTTTTATAAATTTATTCAGGAGTTATGTATTTGGTTAAACATCAGGTGATCAATGCTGAGTGATGGCAAAGACACTGATGTAGGTTACATTTACAATACAGAGGGATGGTGAAGACATTGGTTGATGTAGGTTACATTTACAATACTGAGGGATGGTGAAGACAAAGTGGTTAATGTAGGTTACATTTACAATACTGAGGGATGGTGAAGGCAAAGTGGTTAATGTAGGTCAAATTTACAATACTGGGGGGGGGGTCCCGAGTGGCCAAGTGGTCTAAAGCGCTCATTGTTATGGATCACTGCCATCTCACCTCTGTCTGCGTGGGTTCGAGTCTCAGATTCGGCCAATGTGGGTATGTCAGAAAGCTTGCCAGTAGCTTCTCGTGGGTTGGTGGTTCTTTCCGGGGTTTTCCCGGGTTCTTCCTCCACCATTAATACTGGCCGCCATGTATAGCCTATCCTGTGCTGAAAAATGGCGTCAAACCCTACAACAACAACAACAATACTGAGGGATGGTGAAGACAAAGTGGTTGCTGTAGGTTACATTTACAATACAGAGGGATGGTGAAGACATTGGTTGATGTAGGTTACATTTACAATACTGAGGGATGGTGAAGACATTGGTTAATGTAGGTTACATTTACAATACTGAGGGATGGTGAAGACAAAGTGGTTAATGTAGGTTACATTTACAATACTGAGGGATGGTGAAGACAAAGTGGTTAATGTAGGTTACATTTACAATACAGTGGGTTGGTGAAGACAAAGTTCTTGATGTAGGTTACAGTTACAAAACAGTGGAATGGTGAAGACAAAGTGGTTGGTGTAGGTTACATTTACAATACAGTGGGATGGTGAATACAAAGTGGTTGATGTAGGTTACAGTTACAAGACAGTGGGATGGTGAAGACAAAGTGGTTGACATAGGTTACATTTACAATTGACCTATCACCACTTGTCAATCACGCTGGATCAAGTAACCAATCAGTGAGCGTAAATTAGACACACCTCCAGGCATTGCTTCAGTCCGCCATTTTCCTCCGAAAAGCTGCTTGTAGCAACAATGGATTGATTATGGTAAGTATTTACGAATTTGGAATGATTTGTTGATTTCTTGATCGATAACGGTGCAAAGAAGTCTTGCAATTCTGACAGTCAGTATCCAGATAGTCTAAATGGAGGAATTAGATATTTTCCTTTCCCGAAACATAGGCAAAACTTGGATGGAAAACGACTTGTCGCGTGTACGATCAGCTGAATAAAGACATAATTGATGGCAATTACAACGTGTTTGTTTGTATAAAAGTATGTCCCGTTGATAGCTTGAAAAAAAAAAAGAATTTGAAATTGAAAAATATATATGTAAAAATTAACGTTTCAAGAATATAGGTGGAGAACCCCCTAACTTTCGGGATTTGATATATATTATTCATTCTTGTATAGGAAGCACTGAACCCATGGCTGCATTATTTTAAAGTTTGAAATTTTACACTTTAATGTTGGCTTGTCCCAAAATTAATGATTTATTGTCTTGATCTTTCAGACACTGGAGTGACGCTTTACTTTCTCATTGGGTTGAAGGAGGGATGGGGATACAAAAATGTAATTAGCAATAAAGAAATACAAAATAAAGGTTTCAAATAATTATCTTCCGATATTATTAATCATGTTTACATCAACAGACATCACTGATCAAAATTCCATCTGATGAACATAGCAGACCTTAAAATTCTTATTTACAACAGTATACTTCTAAACAGTAATTATTTACGATTTTGTTATTAATTTTTAATTCAATATACTTCCAAGGCATCATAAACATAAGTCAGATAAAACTGACAAGAATAACATTATCTGCTAAATACATCAGCATCTTTTGGAGCAAGTTTCCTTTCATATGAATAAGTTTTTAAACAGCTTTTACAATTGATTGTTATTATTTAATGAAATAAAACACTTAGGTTATTAATATACGAACTTGAAATACATATATAAATATTGTCTACTGCAGAATAATTAATGCAACTTTGTAATTTATATTTTTAAGAATAATACGAATCACATTAAATAAACATATCACTTAAACTGAAACATATTTCTTTGCCAAATACTGCATATTTGTCAGAGGTTAAGTCATGTGATTTGGTAGGCAGAGCGATCTATCGTCTGGCGTAAGATCATTACAGAGGGATGGTGAAGACAAAGTGGTTAATGTAGGTTACATTTACAATACAGTGGGATGGTGAAGACAAAGAGGTTGACATAGGTTACATTTACAATACTGAGGGATGGTGAAGACAAAGTTGTTAATGTAAGTTACAGTTACAAGACAGTGGGATGGTGAAGACAAAGTGGTTGACGTAGGTTACATTTACAATACTGAGGGATGGTGAAGACAAAGTGGTTAATGTAGGTTACATTTACAATACAGTGGGATGGTGAAGACAAAGTGGTTGACATAGGTTACATTTACAATACAGAGGGATGGTGAAGACAGTGGTTAATGTAGGTTACATTTACAATACATGGGATGGTGAAGACACTGGTTAATGTAGGTTACATTTACAATAGTGGGATGGTGAAGACAAAGTGGTTTATGCAGGTTACACTATGATTATATCCAGATTGAGGAATGTATCGGCAACAGTGTCAAAAAAGCCCACCTAAGCCTCAAGGTCAAATTAGTCACTGCAGCAAAAAAGTTGGTCATGATGACCTACTTTTCTTATAATGGTAGGGTGCTCATCAGGATGAATGCACATATTAAGTATCATGCCTTTACAATCAGTAGTGTCCCAGAAACTTGTCTAACATGAATGTGAACATATCACAGGTGTGTGAAAAGTAGGTCACAGTGACTTTGATTAGGTTTGGTTGTTAATAACTCTTCAGCTTCCATGCAAAAGTCTCTATTCATGACTGTAAAAGTAATACTGTACAAAAAAATGACCTGAACATAAAACATTTACATTACTGAATCACGAAAAGAAGGTCAGCGACCTACTTTTTTATGGTGGTGGTCTTGTACTTCTATGGATGAAGACAAATATCTATTTTCATGACTGTAGAAGCAGTAATATCCAAGAAATTGACCTAAAGTGAGATAGTACATAATCAGTAGAACCCCAAAAGTCTGTCATAGTTACCTACATTTGGTACTTTGCTGTGCTCCTCTGATTGTATGCACATAAGAAGTTTCATAATTAGGTGAGCAGAAGTATTTGAGAAACTTTCTGTATACATAACTAGAAATGTGGTTAAGGAACAGATGTACCACCACAGTTACAGAAATGACCTGTGGTCCCTGAGCGGCCGAGTAGTCTAAAGCATTCTCAGTTATGGATCACTGCCATCTCTGTTTATGCAAAAGATGCACCACCACAGTTACAGAAATGACCTAAACACAATCTAAACCGAGGAGCCATGTTTCACGAGACAAGTGCAATACTATATGCGTCTACTACTGCTGTAGTTAGGGGTGATATAATTAACTGATATATCAATGAATCAATGTTTTTTCCATATCGATAACCATATTGATACAAGCAGCAGAAAATCAATACAAAACGATATTTACTCAAGAAAAGTTATTTTAATCTTCAGCAGTCATGAATAATTATTAGTCATTTAAATTGAGAATTCATCAACTGCCACAGCAGGCACATGCAACATTTCGTCCTGTAAAAATAAAGGCTATTCACACAGCCGCCGTGGGGCCATTTTTGAAAAGACTATTCACACTGCCATATTGTGGCCACCTCTGAAAGACTATTCGTATGGCTGCGCATTGCATAATTTACTCTAAGCAGGTATTCGTATCTCTGCCGTGTACCTTATCTTCCATTACTTTTTCAAGTGACTGTTGGCAAAATTGATACAAGTTTGCACTCACTGCTTCATCTCCCGCAATAACACGTAAATTTCTATTTCCAATCTGATCCATAATCTCATGCAGAAAATTTACCCACAATGCATGTATAAACAACCCATTCATCCTAACTGGATGGTGGAAATGCAAAGCACACAACAGAGCATACGTTCTCCGTATTCAGATGTCTTACACTTAAAATGATGATTTATGCGGAACGATGATGGTTTATGCAGAACAATCTTTTTAAGTAATAATTAGCTACGAGGAATTTATCCCTCTTAAATCATACTATTCAGGAAAATAATCTGATGTAACTAATCCAGATAATATACTTCCATGTTCTCCGTATTCAGATGTCTTACACTTACAATGATGATTTATGCAGAACGATCTTTTTAAGTAATAATTAGCTACAAGGAATTTATCACTCTTAAATCATACTATTCAGGAAAATAATTTGATGTAACTAATCCAGATAATATTCTTCTTTCATAATGTCACATAAAATAACATGAGGCTCTTTATTAATAAGTTTCATGGGGATGGAAATGACTGGGATTTCCCTCTGCAGCGGATATTCTTAAAATAAATTTGGAAACAATAATCAGAATATTTTGGGCCTGTTCATAAGGCATTTACTTATTGCTGTGCATCTGCAGCGGATATTCTTAAATTTGGCTGGGCCTGTTCATAAGGCATTTACTTAGATCTTTCTGTGCTGACTGCATGGCAGCTGTGCGAATAGTCTTTTCAAAAGTAACCACACGGTGGCCATGCAAATAGACACTTCAAAAAAAGAAAAACAGTTTAAAACACCCCCTCTCTTCTAAAATTAGAAGTCAACTCCCCACCCATTCCATGCTAATTATTTATCTTCAGCATGTTCAGCCAGAGATAACATAGATCAAAGCAGAGAAGACGTTCCAGGTTTGCTCTCCATGTGATTTAAGTACTTAATTATTCATTAATAACCAAGTTTACATGAAGTTTATCTGTTGCTTTTTATCTTGTCTACTTGGATTCGGTTTGAAGGCCACACCTCTCAAGTGTCACACATTGAAATATGTTGCATTCAATTCTCATTGGTGGTCACTGTTTGTTCAAGTTCACTGTAAAACAATAACCACCAAACAGAACAAACTAGCTTGTCCACTGCATGACACACCAGATATATTGGGATCCAAACTCATCTAAATTGAGACAAAGCAATGTAGAAACTTGGCACAAAAGTGGCTTTTAAATGATATGTAGAGTACATAAGTTATTTATGGGGAACACATCTGATATGTCTCCTTGACTCTGATATATATAATCAGTGACAAACGGTGCCAACGGGATTAAAAAAATTCAGCACAAAATCAGCAAGGGGGTAGATTCCAAACCAAACATGTTATATCCATCTTTTTAATTTGAAGCAGAGGAGCGGGTGTTTTCAATTTCTTTTTTCACTAACCCATGGCAGTTTTTTTTTTTCAACATGGGAGAAAAAGTTCTAGGTCAGCAATGAGAAAGAGGGATGATTGGCCAAATGGAAACACTTCTTTTTTGTCCTAATCAAGCAAAATGACAAACAGGTACCTTATAAGACCAATACATAGCATAATAGGAAATATTGCAGGTCTTAAAAAGTAAAACAAAAAACGATACCCAAGATGTATAAATACTGCCATCATATTTCATGACTGTACACATTTTCTGAAAAACCAAGCTAAATACAAAAATAAGTTAACATAATTATTGGAACCCAAAAAGTTGGGTCACTGTGCCATACTTTTGACAGTGGTGAGCAGTATGCTCCAACCGAATAATTTCATCAAGTTTCAAAACTATTATCAGTTTGGGATGAAATGATATGCCTGTGCCATATTTCTATACATATTGCAATAAAGAAGCTATATGATACATTATTGATATACATATCATTCTAAAGTTCTCCAGTCATCTTTAGAAGGATTGCCAAATACAGGGTGATGCCATTTCGGATATGTCAACATACTGGTCATATTTTCAGATTACAGACAGAGCTAGACTTGTCATCTGGTTATATGCAATTCTCATCCATGACAAGATAACAACAAAATTCCCAAAACAGACTACCTACTAGTCGTTAGTGATTCTAATTCAACCTTTTTGGCTATTTCAGCCTACAACATTTTATCAGATGCAGTCAGTACTCATCTTGGTCACCAATCCCCATATTTTGCATGAATGTTTAAAAAAGCATGTCTTATTACCAGTTGTATGCTTTCACTTAAAATCTGGAAAAGCATTATGATGTTATCTAAAAAACAAAAGAAACAACGCAATTTCCTTGTGCAAGGACAATTAAAGTTGCAGTGTAAAAATAAAGTATTTTCTCTAATAAAAATTGTAGATTGGTATTTTTGTATCAAATTCCAGGACATTTTATGACAAAAAGAAATTATTTAAGAGGTTTGCAGGATATTTTCAGTGAATTCCAGTTGGATTCCAGGACCTCCTTAAAAATCAGGAGGGCACGGGAACCCTGATCACATGAACTTTTTTCTGTCACTGAAAAAGGAAAACAACTAACAACAGCCACTTCACTGTAAATAATATCACAGCCAACTAACTTGCATGGTTTGAAATCTACTCCTATGCTGCTTCTGTACAAATTTGTTTTATCACTGATGGCACATTCTGTCACTGATAACATGTATCAATGCAAAGGAGACATTCCAGATTTGTTTGCATGTCTAAGTACTTTACTGATCATTCAACAGCCACTTTAACACAAAATTTCTCTGCTGCTTTCTATCTACTCGACTCGATCTTGGATGTCTACACTTCGAATGTGTCACGCTGTGAAGTAACTACATCCAGTTCTGACTGGTTATTAATGTTTATCCTCAGTTGGAAAAAATGATAACCACCAATCGGAACTGAATGCAGGATATTTCACTGTGTGAGGCACCAGTGTGAGGCACCAGAAGTGTAGGCATCCAAATTGGATCCAAGTAGACGACATATGAAGCAACATAAGAACTTTAAAGTGTTTCTTAAATAACGAGCTGAATATTAAATTTACTAATCCCACAAGCTACATTTACATGTCAGTAGGTTGTAGCCTATTCACAACGCCAACATCACTTATAATACACAAAAGTGAATGGTATTACAGAAAAGTAGATAGATGTAGCTATACAAATAATGTATAATTTTGACTCACTAAATTTACAAAATACAGCACGAAAAAGTTTTGAGAATCAAGTTTTGTTAGGCCAAAATTAAGAGTTCTGGAGTTCATGTCCAGATTTTATATTTTTGGTCTGCAATCTAAACCAGACTGGAAAAAAAATGCACACAGACAAGTGAACCTTTGCAAAAAGTAGGATAAGTTTGAGATTTGGACTAAAAAGTGACCAGGAAACAAAACTCATGAATACGATATTAATTTTGTTTTAAAAAAGCCCAATTTTACCCTTCTGGACATGCACAAATGAAATAGCCAATCAAAAAGGTCTTTTGTACAACTATGCATCCAGTTAAATGAAAATTTCTTGGAAGCAGACATATTTAGATGCATTCAGAAATAACACCAAAAATGTGTTTCCTACCCCCATTTCAGGCAAAAATGAAAGAATCTCCAGGGGTCAATGAGTTGATTAGTGCTAGGGGAAAAAGTAATGGAATGTCTCCCTTATGCTAATATATGGTATTAGTGGCTCAATGTGCTGACAGAATATAAAAATCAGCATGGAATCTGTGAGGAGGGCTGATTTCAAACATGCAAGTCACTCACCCTTTGTACATTTGTTGAAGGAAAATGGTTGCTGTCTACAGATATAATCTGTCACTGATAGAAACAAGTGCGTATGGCAGTTGTTTTGCATCTGCAGGAAGTATGAAATACAAAGGTAAATAAATAATAATCACTCATAACTGAATAACTAAATAATAATCACTTTGTATCAATTCTTCACTTGTTGTATTTATATGCATATCAAAAGGCAAAATAACTGACACACAGATGAATCATTTCAGAATTAATATGTGCTGGAGAAGTCATATGCAAAAAAAGAAAAACTTTATGCTTACATTATGAAAACTGTTGTTGATGTCCTTCCCCTTCAGATGTTTTTCTTCTCCAAAGATCAAACCCTGCATGGCATTAAAGGATTTCTCTCTCACATTGTCATTTGCATCCACCACCATCTTGGGACTGGAGCCGGGGCTGCTCTTCCCCACTTCCTGCTTCACACTCACCGCCATCTTGTCATGTTGGCTGGAAGAGTTAAAACAAGAGTCAATGAAGAGAATTTAGCACTGACTTGGATCATGTTACAGCTGACGCAGAGTTAAAAGTGATAGGACTAAGTGTGGGCAGTCTCCATTTGTTGACGTCTAATACAAAAGATTAAAGTTATAAAGGTGTGAATCTAGTATTCAGTACCCCCTCCAAAAAATGTTTCTGGTCAGTTGACCATCCCTATTTTTCATTGCCAACCATAGCACCCACCTCTATAAAAAAAAAACTATTCATTATCTTATATATGTTTACAAAACAAAATCCCCACCTACCTACCTACCCTAATTTTAACACCAGTGCTAACAAATTTTTACAATATTCTGACCAACATTAACTGCATTTTTGTGACAACCATAACGAAGCATCCCTATCACCGGCATTTTATTTCTCTAGCCCTGACACGCATTTATAAAGTTTTAAATGCATGTAATTCTAACTATGGTGAGATGTGAATGTAAATATGCACCCTTCACGATCAACATCAAAGCCCTTAAAATGTTCATAACACTAAAAAGCTGAAAATACTCAAATCTTTAGGGTAAAAAAAACCTAAAAACCTTCTAAATATAAGTGAATATTTTCTTAAAATGATATCAAAGTCTATATAAAGCATTTCAAATAAACAAAAATGGCAAAATCCATTTAAAAAAGGATAAGTTTGTTTTTTAAATACACAATGATTTTTCAAATGGAAAACTTTCTTGCATATCATCATCAAAAAAGGTGCTTATCAAGTTGTCTTCCGAACATTTCCATTTTGGAACTCAATATTCTGAATAATATTGATACACTAAACAAGAATTTGTTCTACTGTCTGTGGTCACTGGCACAACACCCTCTATTTCATCTTTCAGGTAGTATGCATGGATATGGCACAGTTGTGTCCTATATGTGCGAAACACGATCCCATTCCATTTCTGCAATTTGTTCTGCATGATGTCACTGACTCTACTGCATTTGGTTAAACATTCTGAAGATTGGGGATTTTTCATCTACATAATTTGCCAAGTATATAAAACATACAGATTGATAATTAATATAAAACCTAAAGTCCTTATATAGGATCTTTCCCTGCAGAAACAATTGACTGCATGGTAGCTGTTTTTATTTGCCCTTTCATCAACCTTAACACCAGACTGACTAGGTAACCAACTGTAAAATATGCCGTTTTTCAAACCTGAAGCAGATCATACTTTGGAGAAATTAAGAAATTGCAAAATAACAGATTTTATTAACATTTCAGTGTGCAAAGTGGATATGAAAAAAATAATAAAATGATATTTTCGAGAAATTTCAATACAGAAAAATGACTGGAGTATGGCTTAAACTTCAGCAGTGAAGATGGAAGCTGTATTCCATAACCAGCTGGAGATGGTCTTGTGTCATGTTGCAGTAACGCCTGCAACCTTTTCTCCATCTTATGATCTGTAGACAGAAACAAACGGTCATTATATCATTCTAACAATTATAGGCCCAGAAGTAGCACAACATTTTGAACTGGAAAAGAATAATAATTATTTTTTAGGGTTTTAATAACAACAGTCTTGATTCAGTAATTGATAATTTCTCAGTATTGGCAGGCTGGATTTTTGCTGCACGAAGGCAAGATGATATAGATCTGCCACAGCTTAGCTCTCTCATGCATTATTTATATGAAGGGGTGGGGGAGAGAGGGTAGATGGTTCTTACTGGGGTTTTTCCAGGTTCATCCTCCACCAGTCATACTGGCCACCATGTATAGCCTATCTGCACTGATGCCTATTTATACCTTGACTGCTGTATATGATTACACTTGTGTTGCCTATTTATAACAAGGCTGCTGTATATAATTACACTCTTGTTGTCTATTTATACCAAGACTGCTGTATATGATTACACTCGTGTTGTCTATTTATGGCATGACTTATATATATGATTACACTCATGTGGTCTATTTATACCATCACTGCTGAGTATGATTACATTTATGTTGTCTATTTATACCATGACTACTGTATATGATTACACTCGTGTTGTCTATTTATACTATGACTACTGTATATGATTACACTCATGTTGTCTATTTATACCAACTATGCAGTATACGATTACACTCATGTGGTCTATTTATACCATGACTGCTGTACATGATTACACTTGTGTTGTTTATTTATACCATGACTGCTGCATAGGATTACACTGATGTCCATTTATACCATGACTGCTGCATATGATTACACTCGTGTTGTCTATTTATATGATGACTGCTGTGTACAATTACACTCGCAATGTATAGTCATAATATATGCTCGATTCACTGCTTTCAACAATATCTTTACGAATGACAATGTGATCATTCCAAGTGAGAGGGTTAATAATTTTTACAAGCAAACGTTTAACATGTCAAAATTCATTAAGTCAACAAATGATATCTTTATCTATTGAGAAAAGAATAGTTTTATGGAAGAATAGTGACCTGGACAGAGGCAAATGATTAGATCGTTTTTTTTCTTCCTTTTTTAAAATGAATTTTAAACATGTTACCCACTATGAGTAGCACTTGTCCACTAGTCTAGTGGATCTCTCACAAGTATTGTGGAAATACGCTCAATCCCATGGAAGTCAATCATGGATTTTATTGCAGCCACTGTGGGTTTTATGGCACCCAGCACTGATTCTGCTGTATTCACTCAGTGAGTCAATACACTAAAAAGTTGGGGGAAACCCAGACACCATAAACCTTACAATGGTAGGTGTCAAATGCATAATTTTACCTGTACAAACTATACAATTAACTTTTATTGTGGCAATTAGCTATTGATACATGTATAAAATATAGAACGAGGTTCCCAGTTTCTTGGTTATCTTCTCACTTGTGTCCATGACAGAGTGTACATTAGAAAAACTGCGTAGCTACAACATGAATCCATGTTATCTGTACATGCAGCATATATTGATGTGGACATTTTTACATATTGTTGTGCATCAAGTGGTAACTATTATGCTCTCTCTCAATAAATGATATTTCATAACAATAATGGTTATTAATTTGTCAGTTTCACATTAATATCCATACTATTTCCAAGCAGTATACAAATACTTTTATCCATAGATTTAGAAAATTGATTTGAGAGTTGGCTAATTTTAAAAAGTGCCAAATTCGTCTACACAGTATTGAAGGCTGCTCTTTGTCTGTGGCTATTCCTGCCACAAACAATAGTCAGTCAGGAAAATGTTGAGTTTCAATGTTATTTTCAGCACCAATGTTTCAAAAGGAACATTAAATTCTAATAGTATATATCTCTTGTTTGTGGAAAAACAAATTTTTGGCTTACAACATGGGATGAGGTTATGTTTTTTTATATCTTTGTTAGCGAAGGTCTCGATATGTTAACCCTATTTACACCTTGGCAGCTTGAGCAGATACAAATTACTTCAGGTCTGTGAATTTCATTGGATGTGACAATAAGCCAAAGCATTCAATCAAAATCAAGTTGTCAAATTTGAACACTGTTTCTACATGTTCAAGACAAGCAAAAAATACAATTGGAATGGGATCATAAACAAGGAATCTTCCACTGCTGGTCCATATTTGTGCAAACACATCCTTTCACTCAGATACATTAGTAATGGCTTCTCTCTGGTACCTAGTCATGATGTTAAACTAACAAAGTATCCTTTTGATGTCACTTGCCTCCACAATTTTCTGCCAATCAACTATACACTGCTCTTACACACTACTGGTTAGTTGGCATTACATACTAAGGGAGGTAACTAGTATAAAGCTCCGAAACATCTGATTGATCTGCCAAGGTGTAGATAGGGTTCACATATCAGAACCTTGGCTAATGAAGATGCATTTTCACATAAAACTGGATTCTAGTGGCACATAAAGCATACCATATACAATATTTGTTCGACCCATTATAAGTTTTTTTTAAATGCAGTTTGATTTACAACAAAATGTGTTTATTATTTGCAAACATGAGAGAGATGATGCATCATAACTCAGGGGTCAAGCCAGACTTGAATTTTAGGGAGAAGTGACTTCTTCTTTTGGGCAGAACAGGGAGAAGTAAGAGCTCAACAGAGAGAAGTGGACGCAAAGCAAGAAACTCTCTCTCTCTCTCTCTCTCTCTCTCTCTCTCTCTCTCTATATATATATATATATATAATGTGATCACTTGTTTGAATTATGCCCTCTATTTCCAAGTATACATATTTGCATTTAGCATTGGATTTAAGCAATACTTTATTTTCAAGTAGAATATTTTGGCCATATGACTTGACAAGAGAATAATAGAAACTATGTTGTAACAAATTTTAACTGAGTAACCAAATTACATTATTGTAATCACAAATTAGTAAAAATGCTTATCAACTATACTTAGATACTTTCCAAAAGTTCACAATGACACTTTGAAAGATTTCTAAAAGCCTTTGAAACAACCCCGGTACCATGTACATGAGGGCAAATGCACACGTGTCCAGATCATACTGTTTGTCCCAATTTCTTTGTTGCAAATAAAACATTACCTTAACTATTTATACATAACACACTAAAATGTATAAAATTACAGACATTGCTCCTTTACAGTCGCTATATGAACTACATCCTTCTTTCCTGAGTGCATCTATTTTTAGACGGAGGGATTTTGTAATGTTACCACTCACTTCAAATAGCTTTATTTCAACAGCCCATTGACAGGATTGCAGATTTATGGTTTTTTTATTTGTCTACATACTTGTAATAACTTTTGGTATTGGTTAAATAGAAAAAGCTGCGCTGCTTTGACCTGTATTTTCATAAATACGAATCACGTCCGAAAACAACTTTTACCATACAGTGCTTCTTGCAAATTCCACAACATAGCATTGTCCCGTACATTTCTGACCTTTTTAATTTTAAAGTTGAATCTCAAATAACATAATAAATAGGCTTTGCTTTCTATGAATTGTATTTATTATTAATATATTTGCACGATGATTTACGAAACAATCTGGTACTTCCACATACAACGATGTATTTCCCCGTTACTGGTTCACTTACAGTTTCAAAGTAATTTTATGAAGAAATAGCATACAAGAGGCAGTTAAAAATATCCAGATCACCGATTCTGTTCTTAAAACACAAATCACTATTTACATACTATTGTTAAAGTTTCGAAACACAAGTTTGTATGATTTTATCATTAAGGATAACATGCGGAAATCAGGCAGTGATAGTTGCTAACTTACTCAGGAAAGGATCAATCAGCTATCAAAACACATGTCTGTGAATGTGCAAGAGAGTTTGTTTGTCAACGTAATTGACAACAAAACTAGGCCTAGCTACTGATGTCTTGAGGAACACTATTCGCTACAACACGAGAACTAACCAGGCTAAGGCGAGGGGGCATCTCAAAAAAGTTATGATCGGTCAATTTACTTCGAAACATAAAATACAGGGTGAAGTCGTTTTTGCCTTCTATACAGAAGAAGGCAAAGTTAACATATTTTAGGCGACTTTGTCGCCCACTTCGCCTGGTAGTGTGATCCCTGATAACTTTAGATCGAAATTACCATTGATTTTTATTATCTACTGTTGAATCTGGTTAAAATTAATAAGTATAAACTTAAATTTTCAGAAATTTAACATTTAAAGTTGAACAAGCGAGCATTTCTGCAATAATTCATGTTAGCATAGTGACAATAAGCTCAAATAAGCAGGAAATAACTAGGATTTACAATACTTGAAGCCCAAACCACTTCCACCTCAAAGAATTTCAACCAGGGATACTTATTTAAATATGACGCCACATTTTAATAGCAACAGAGATAGATTTTATAGTCTTGGCAAAACCGGGGCTTAGAAATATTAGATAATAAACAAAGTATTATTGATAGATATGATGTGTAAAGCTTCTGAGTAATAAAATATAAGTTAAACTAGGGGGAAGAAAAATGAAGAAATTCCACTAAGATAATTGTAAAACCAGAGCTACCAACCTGCCAGACTCGCAATTAATGAAAAGTAGGGTAAAAATTAGTGAATTTTGAACACAATTAGTGAAAAATTATTTCAAGACACTAACTCCATCCACTTAGATGGTCAGTACTGCATTATATGAAAATCCCAAAATAAAACTAAATTTTTATTTACACTGATTACGTGTACAAATTTATTTGCAGCCAAATTTACTGATATACACAAACTTCACGCTATTTGTCATGATATGATGCTGTGGCAGTCTTGAACTTCCTCAATCAGGCTATGGTAAATTTGTTTTCAAAACAGTTCAGGCTTCTTGCCTGCCGGTTAATCTTGGCGACTAAAGTTGTTGCAAACTTTCAGCACCTCAGATGGCACTAAAGTTTGTCTTATTTTTCCTCACAATAGGAAATAATCTTTCACTGTCACTGTTGCTGATCTTCAAATGAAAAAGACAGGTTATGTTCAACAAGAAAGCTCACAAACAATGCTTCAGCATTGGTAGCATGCAGGACTTGAGTAGGCGGCGTAAAGTACTGCAAAACTGCAATCTAAGGCGGGGGTGCTATAGCAGTGTGCTTTTTCACATCATTCTGCCACATGCCCACAGGGACTTGTATCGTTGCTTACAATTTATCTGTCATACATGTACTATATAATACTATTACTACATGGTACATGTATGACAGGTAAACTGTAAGCAACAATACCAGCCCTTGTGCACATTCTCAATTGTAAAATTTGCGGCCCACTACTGTGCGTAAAGCATAATGCACATCAATGTTTGATGATGCTAGGCCAAATTTTGGTGTACTCCAATCTATACTTCACTTTTTGTGGAACACAAATCTTTTTCCTTGGAGGTGAAAACATTTTAACTGCAGTGTAGCTTAATTTCGAAATGGTATTAATCCAGAAGATGAAACATTGTATGGTGAACAATTAGTGGTATCAACACATGCATGGAAAACTGTGAACTCAAGCAGATTACGATATATGCTAATCATTCAATCTAAAAAACTCTAACACTCGAAAAAGCTTTCTTCGTGTAGTTTCCCAACCTCTATGTCCTTTTTCCTACCAATGTGCTTCCTCACATCGTCCTGGCCACCATGCCCAAATGCTAAAATTTGTGGCACACTGTAAGCTGGATGTATATCAGTATTTGATAGCTGAAAGCACAGCCAATTTTGGTATATTCCAAACTAAACTTCACTTTTTGTGCAATACATTTATTTTTCCTTGGTGGTGAAGACGTTTTCAAGATGTGATGCCAAAAAGTAATTCAAATCTGTTGCCGGCGCATGCGCGGAGAAAAATTCTGGTTAGGCCCCAGTTTCTTTCAAAAGCATTTGAAAAACTACTCTATGCTTGCTTCCAACCAAATGCACCAATCAGCTATAGTTCTACTAATATCGTAACCAGCAGTACCAGAAAGTTTCGGCAAGAGTCAATATCGTAACTAGCACTTAACGGGAAAATTTAAAATAACTGAGAATTGGTGAATTCATGATTTTTTTTGCATGCGGCATGAATCCCTGTAGAAAGTCGTGAAATTCATGCCAAAATCATGACGGTTGGCAGCTACGTAAAACCAAACTGAGTTACAAAACTGGAGGCTATTTATTATATAATAAATATGATCGTATCTACCACAGATACCCATTTCACAACTAGGTTTGCATAATATTAGGCATTTCGGCTGAATTGCAAAAGATGATGTAACAAATGTGATTGCAACACTTCAAACATGAAAAGATAAAAATAAAATCATATTAAAATGACTGTGTTCATTTGGATCTCGAAAAAATATTTAACATAAAAAGTTGTTTCTGGCCAGGTCCTGAGGCCAGCCATTGTCTAATTGCTCTGGCAATGTCCTTACTCAGTGGATCAACAGAGTTTATGTTCACTTGCATCTGAAGCGTGCCTTGATTTATACAGCTTCTATTTATACTTTTGTTGTTTGTAGGTGCCACTTAATATGTTTAACCAATGTTTCATTACACTTGTGTAAGCATGAGCAAGAGACAGCTGTATTATTTGTCATTAAACTTTAACATGAAACGTCTTAAGCAACGTAAAAGCACTTAAACAAGACTAAATAAAAAAACCAAGTGGTTTTGTTGAAATTTTTAGTCAAGCTTTCTTATTTATTTCAACAAGCCAAAGGATGGTCAGTTTTTAATCAATGACTCAAAAGCCAACACGACTACATTTGATCGCTTTATTACTTAAAATACAAAAATAACCCCAAACAATCCTGCATTTGGCCTAAACACTAAATATTACAACAATAAAGTGATCAACTGACAGCTTGTGTAAATGCACTAACTTTAGTTACACTACATGTTCACACATCATTGCAACAATTATTGGAACAGTTCCGGTATCCACTAGACTGGTTCTAGCTGGTTTCATGCATATAAACAAACAAAACGGTATTTTAGAATCACATGTGTGCTAAAGTCATGAGAGCACTAGTCATAGTAACCCAGTCAATCTGTTTCCCGTCAATAAAACACATAATTTGCTTTGAACACCAAGTTTGCAGCTTTTGAAATATGTATGATAAGTACATGAGCATAAAAATTAATAATTTACTAGTCTTTCAACATCTTGAAATAAATTTCCACATTTCATCAGCACATTACAGTTTTCTCAGCAAATTAAATTTTTCTTTTTGAGAAGACTGACAGGCACCTCACTTAGAATACACAAGGGGCCCAATCTGAAATTAGAGCAGTCCTGGGGGTCAGGTTGTTGGATTATTTTAGCACTGCATAATTATATTGTTGTGACTTTCTAACTGGGGAAAAAACATAATCTGCCCACTGGTAAAATTGTCAGTGGGTACTCAGACAATGGGGTACTTGCCTGCTGATAATAATCCAGGTAATAAAATGAGCAACAGAGAACCAGTTAAAAATTTTAAGACACAATAGAAGAAAAATAAACATATTTCTAAGATCAGATCAAAGACATCAGAAGCAAGTGAGACACAGAAAAGCGATTACTGTTTTGAGGCTCATAATGTGGAACTGTTGGCTGCTGTGCACTTATTCATTGTCAGACCTCCTTTCTAATTTACTTATTTGCTATTTATAGTAACTGCACATGAAACAGTTCCAAGAAAACAGACAGGTTTCTCGAATGTAAAACCATGTGTCTCAAATTCATTCTATTTTGATACAACATATAAAGTGGACCAGTTCTTAAGTATATGTAATTAAATTGCTTGTGTATTAGTTTTAAATTCTCTTTTTAATTTTGTTTTTGTTTCATTACATTTTATTGTAAGGATAACATCTTTCTGGATTTCACATTTTTCCCAGTAAATTTAGTTCAGTTCTTTTAGCCTGATTAAAATGTTAATAGATTGCTACATTATATTTTTAGCTGACCTAGTTCTTGACCTTGGTTCCGATTTTGTAAACACTAAGTGAAAATGATTGGTTATTACCAAGGTCATGTTCAGCCCATGTGTTAGCTCTGTTGCAAACAGTTTTATTTTAAAATTCATTTCCTGTGTGGGAATCTTATTCTTAGCAAGGACTGTTCTAGCCTATGTGCTAATTGACTTGTAGTGAGTGATCACATGACCCATCATGTGGGATTGAAATTACATTTTAGTTGGGTTTAATACTTGTATCTCAGTGAATTATAGTCAGTCGTATTCTACACCTTTAGAGCTCAAGGTGTTTGTTTTTATGTTGAAGCCAGTTTGATTTAGACTTCTTTTATTTTTTGGATTTAATAATTTATATTCTCTGGAAAACATACAAGTGCTCTTCTTTATAAAAATTCTTGGACAAAGACATTTAGTGGAAATTTACTCTGGAATTCTAAACTGGAACATTATAAATTGTGATTCAACGAGGAACTGTTGCCATCAGTACAACAACCTCATCTGACATCATCGCCTTCCATACTGGAACTTCATCGAGATTCGAACTTGGATTCAATTAGAACTTTTTATTGATAGGACTTATATTTTTGAATTCTAGGATTAATTTTTGGATTAGATTCACAAACCATAAGTCCTATTTCTTATTTTTACCTTGTTTTCTAGAGAAATAAATTATTTTGCTAAATTTACAAAGCTTGTTGACTTCACTCTTTTCTTTTGCTAAAAAAAATTGGCGCCAGATATTAAGAAAAACAGGCTTTAAGGATGTGACTGAAAAATGCTAAAGAAGAGGTGTTTTGTTAAACTTAAAAATATACTGCATCCAGAAAAAGGACAAATCAATAGCACTTTACAAATATTGAAATAAGAATTTGACATTGATGTAATACAACATGCATCATTTATGGACTTCACGACCATTTTCTACGTTAGACATGTAGACAAGTCAAAGTGAATGTCATAAATAAATAATTTATAAATTTGTTTTGTCTATATCTTCATACTAACTACTAATCCACATGGATTTAGCCAACTTATGACAAGAATTTTACATGCAGATCCAGGTAAATAGCAAATATATATATATATATATATATATATTTATAAGTTTCTCATAATTTTTTTGTAATTATGGCATGTAATAAACAGACTGATCTTTGTATGCTCGGATTACAATTTTCTGCCACTTATATTAGTAATAATTATGTTTATATCTCTCTTGGGAGTTGGCATGTGTGAACCAACAACAAAGTAGTTTAGATTCACATTGAATACAATTTCACTTTGATTGGGTACCCAGGTAACCAATCATTAGGATCGATGGATACCAAGTAGAACTTTCCTATAAATTTTGGCAACTCTATCCACTACTAGCCGCGACATACAATTTCCATGACGATCACTACATCCGGTCTGTGTTGGAAAGAGTAGGAAAGAATTAATGTCCACAGTGGAAACATTGATTTTCCGTAATCCACTGTGCATGTACTTTGAGTCTTACTTAAAGACGAGGACAATGCCTGTGCAATACAACATTAAAAGTCTATATTGTTTACAAATGTAAAATAAAAATCATGTCAAATTATTTCCTGCATACAGTACAACTTGTAACACATTAATTCCTATACTGAAGTTGAGTCTATGTGATTTGGTTGTGGACTCCCACAATTTTCCTTGGGGTTCCACATTTTTGGAGCCAAGGATCCTTGATTTTTAGTATGAAGGCATATCACTGTAAATCATGCCAAGGAAATTGCTGCTAATTGCCTTTCTGAACGATGTACTGAGGTGGCCAACCCATTCTGGCCTGAGCAGGTATCGAACTTGTGAACCTTGGATGACCAGTCCAATGCACATCCAAATAAGCTATTGCAGCTCCCCTTGAGAACCTCAGTTTTTGGGGGTGATTATTGCAGTTGCCCAAGACTGCCTCAGTTTAGGGGTGAATTGATTCACTGACTGGTATATAAGTGCTATCCCTGGATTCTATAGAAGAATGCTTGATAATAGTAGGCAGAATTAATATTTAATACAAATAATACTATCATACAGGTTAGAGAATTTTTAATTCGTACTCTACGGAGATTCAAACCCAGGTCCGTGGGCAAACGGCACCCATCGGCGTTTTCTATAGAATCCAGGGATAGCACTTTCCGTTCTGTCTGGTGTATATTTATAATTCTATATAATTAAGCATGTATACCTTGATTTCTTTCGTAGGAATCTGGAACGACTGTGTAGATAGATGAGAATTACTTACTAGGTCGTCATGTGAGTGTGTCTGCTACGCATGAGTGCATATAACACCGATTCAGCGCCATCATTTATTGGTGATGCGTGCTTAGTTGTGACGGAATATGGGCTGGTGCGTGCAGGCAAGGTGATGGGCACCATTTACCCGCGGATCTGGGTTCAAATCTCCGTAGAGTACGAATTAAAAATTCTCTAACCTGTATGATAGTATTATTTGTATGAAAAATATATATATATATATATATATATTTCTATTCAAGTCTGTGCCAAAATAGAATTTTCATATATAAATATTTCTATGTAAGTCCACATAAAATATATATATATATATATATATATATATATATATATATATATAATAAGTCACTACTAAACTGTTTTATCTACCCATGCGTTATGCGTCAAATACGCAGAATTTTCCGATTTGACGCACAAAAGTCGACGACGGTACGTAAATTGACACACCCCAATGTTATGTTTTGCTGATTAACAAAAAACAAAGATTTGGCCTAAAAATCGTCGTCGGTACGTAAATTGACGTGCCCAATTGTTATGTTTTGCTGATTAACACAAAATAAAGGTTTGGTCTAACTACTTTATTGGCTAGATTACAACTCGCTCAAACAGAGAAAACACTCGCACATCAGTTTCTTACACTGATGTTATCATAATACATAGGGTTACAACTGAGTGTGGAGCCCGGAGCTGACCTTATGTGACCTGTAACTGTCACATCATTTGTAGCAACATGATGTTAGAACCATAAATCACTACAAAGAAGAAAAAGGCAAAATATAAACATGTGATTTTACAGTGATTCTCACCAGAAAATATTATTTTATGTGCATCCTTGTCTCGCAAAGAAGCGACAATTTCCATTCCCTCAATTATATGCCTTGCATTGTTCCAAGATACTATCAGCGTTCGAATGAAAATGGCGTCCAAGGTAAAAAAAACAAACTTAAAATAGATCAGAAACCAACGAAATTATCATTTGGACCGCGTTTTTACAACTGACCGTTGATAATAGCATTACTATCGAACCAGTGGAGCCTTCATCATCTTAAGATGAGGTAACAGTTACATGTAAGATAAAACGTAATTTTGTGCAACAATGGTTGAAAACATACAGCTGAGTACGTTTTCAAAAAGAAGTTAAGTCGAGTAAAGAATGTGACAGTGAAGACACCTTTATGTTTTGCCATATATGTACAGAGGCTAAAATAAACTTTGATGACCAAATGTGCAAAAAAAACAAAACAATAACTTTCCTAACAGTACACTGGGAAGGCATGCTGGGTTGCCAGAAAACAAACTGTTGATTGAACTCCAAATACTATCCAAATCTGTGAATGGCAGTTTGTCCAAGTCTCAACATATCTTGATTCCGAGGTCACGTGTACTGCTTATTCCGCTACCCTCAGAAATGAACACAATTATGAAACCTAAAATT
The DNA here is from genome assembly GCA_016617855.1 of Megalonaias nervosa. Classification (NCBI taxonomy): domain Eukaryota; kingdom Metazoa; phylum Mollusca; class Bivalvia; order Unionida; family Unionidae; genus Megalonaias; species Megalonaias nervosa. Next base: position 154,224 of record JAECUM010093024.1, on the reverse strand, counting down.
GTTTACTTCATGTACATTTACATATGACCACCAGTACATCTCTGGGTCTTTCTGCCTCTGAATTCAATCACTGTAAATATCAGTACATTTTCCCACCCAGCCACCAGTCAAAGCCTTTGAACTTGCCCCCCAGCTATTGCATGTTCTTTTGATGCACTCTTATAATGACAACATGTACATCAAGGGGTCTTTCAGCCACTGAATTCTGTAATTCACAGGCACTTGGTTCCGGGGATAAATGAATGTGTACACTCACCAATATTAGCACAGCTAAGTGACCAATACATTTTCTCACTAAGCAGGTGGCTGAAGCAGGACTGGTAAGTCTTTGAATTTTGCCGCCCACCTATTACATGTGTATGGAGGACTTCCGCCTAAGTGATTTTCTGCGTCCCAGATTAAAAAAAACTGGCATCCAAATATGCGTGATTAAGCGTTTCAGAGACCTCTGGAAGGTTCACAAACATCAGGCAAATTTTAATGCAGTTTTACAAACAAGACATAGCAGCAAAAGTGCTACTTAAGTGTGTACATTGGCTGAGTGGGGAAGACATCCATTTTTAAAATACAAATCTCTTCTTAATTTAATACACGACTTAACAGCTAAAGAAATTTATGCCATTGGCATTTTGAAGAATTCCGCCATTCAGTATGACTTGGCTACTACCTGTTCAGAGGTACTGGAGAGCCTATCAAAACGTTGTTGAGGATAATCTTATACGTGACCTGCAAAATTCGTCATTTGTGACAGCAATGGCAGACGAAAGTACTGACATAGCCAGCAATAAATGCCTTGTCACAGGGGTCACGCTACCAGGCGAAGTGGGCGAAAAAGTCGCCTGAGAAATGTAAACTTCGCCTTCTTCTGCTAGAAAAGCGAAAACGACTTCGACTCAGATTTTTCGGATGTAAAAGGGCTGTAGATTATGACTTTGGAGATGCCCCCTCGCTGTAGCCAGTAGTTCTGGCACTGTTGTAACCCACGGAAAACTGTAATTACATGGTGTTGATACCAATCAGCTTACAGCGACAAAGAAATTCTTGCACATTCACATGCAAGTTTTAATAGCTAACTGACCATTAACCCTTTCCGGAGCAAGATATCAATGCTTGATATCATGAAGTTGGGTATGCTGTGCTATGATGAAAATATACCAAATTCTGTTTCGAAATTTAAACATCAATATGCAAATAGTAATTTGCTTTTAAAAATATGATCGGTGAAGAGTGTTTTCTAATTTATTTCTTCTTTTTTTATAAATGGAGATTTTAACGGCCGTATTTGCGTATTTTCTGTATAAAATCAGTTTGAAAGCGTGAATGAACTTGTAATGGCGGACATCGCTGCGTATATGATATACCACTTCATTAAACTGTCTGTATTCGTAAATAATTGCGCAAATAGATTCAGAAAAATATATAATATAATGAAAACAAAGTTTAAATATTATGTGATAGGAGATTTAGCCTAAATATTTAATAATGTAGGTCAGAAACACGTGACAATCTCTGTTGTGGAATTTGAAACAATGCTACAAGGTCAATGTTGTTTTCTGACATACCGTAATTAATTTTCATAAAAATACGAAAAATATATATATAGTAATGAAGCAAATACTATTTAACCAATGAATATCGTTATTTCCAGTAGGTAGACAAATAATACAACCATAAATAAGCAGTCCTATTAATGAATTTTTGTAACGAAGCAAGAAAGTGTATAGTTATATTAAGAAAAGCCCTTTTTCTAAAAATAGATGCCCTCGCAATGTGCAATACATGTTCTTGGATGTTTCGGTTGTCGAAAAAAGGGTCCAGTTTAGTTATATATCGACTTTAGTGCTTCATTGTGTTGTCTATGAATAGTTATGTTTTATCGGGAACAAGGAAATCAGGACGAAGACTTGGTTTGAAGTCACTTGTGCATTTCTTCCTAGGTACATGTATTAGGGGTTGTTTCAAAGAATGCTAGAAATCTTTTTGACTGCAATTTTACACAAAACTTGTAGAAAATAAAATAATTAAGTTGAAGTTTATTAAGCCTTTTTACCAACTTGCAATTACAAGACTCTAATCTTGTTACTGCTATCAGTTAAAATTAATTACAGTGTGTAGCTTCTGATGCGCTTTTAAAGTCATATGACCAAAACACACTGCATTTACCTCAATCCAAACACATATACCACAAGTATGAATAGAATGGGTATGAATATAATAATTTTTATACACATACAAAATGTGTTGATGATAAACATATTACACATATTTTTCAACTTCAAAATAAGGCATTGCTTAAAATTGTTAAAAGCATACTGAGAAATAGAGCACATAATTAAAATAAGGTAATGCAGCTGTATATATATATATGTCGCGTTTCTTGCTTTGGTCTCACTTCTCGTTTAGCTTCCACTTCTCCCCGTTTAGCTCCCACTTCTCCTTGTTCTGACCAAAAGGAGAAGTCACTTCTCCCTAAAATTTAAGTCTAGCTTGACCCCTGTTGTCATATATGCTCAGATTATTTCTGATGATGTGAAACCATCAACAAGATTTTTAACAAATACAGAATGTTCAGATGCCTCTGGCAAAGGAATTGCCTTATTGGCTTTAGTCACATTATATAACTATTATATTTGTTGTGTATTTAAACAGTATAATTAATTTTTAAAAACTATTTTATACTGATCATCGGCTTGAATAGGACTCGTAGGTTTGGATTTTGACTCCCCGTTTTTTGCCTTGATGAGTCAAATGATTTACATGAAGCCATTTGTAGATAAAACACTGATTAAATACCATATTATCACTGTTGGATGACATTAAAAACTGTCCATAACATTACAAGATGTTTTGGGTTTTTTTTTTACAATATACCTTCATGTACTATGCTGCTGAAAACACCTGGTTAACCACCAGTCAGTTTTATGACAGACAATGAATCATTTACGGATTACCACTTGACTGTAAAGACTGTGAACTGGAATTTGCATAATTCTGTAATATGTTACAATAAATCAGCAAGATGGAAACTCCAATGAATAATCAGGAAAACGAGGAATACATAAAAAAAAGTGACAGGAAGTTGTAAACTTGAGAAGGCACTTATAAAATATAGCCAGAACTGAAAAATACTTTGGAAAATCAGGCTGCAAATCAAATTTAAATGATAGGCATTTATTATAATAAATATATTATCTTTTATAATACAAAAAATAAATTTGAATGAAATGAAATAATAATTTTCTTTTACAATGTAGTCTTAATTTCCTGCAATTTTACATAATACTAATAATAACAGTAATAAAAAACTTTTATTATACATGTTTATATACATTGCTTGAAATTATGATGGCTTTTTTAATTGGCCCAGATAAAAATATGACTTCAGTCCCAGCATCCACAGCATTGTGTTTTTATTCAACTATTCTTGTGATGCAATGAACCATTTTGAGACCCATTTAAGCTTTCACGTCATTTGTACCCTTTACTTCTGCAAAATGGTTGTGCCAAACTCATGATCAGATTGTAGATATTGTAGATACAATGCAATATGGCTGTGGAAAATACATGGTCAGATGGTAAATACACTGCGATATGGTTGTGCCAAACACATGGTTAGATGGTAGATACACTGTGATATGGTTGTGCCAAACACATGGTAGATGCACTAAATTTTCTGAACTCTGATCTGAAATTTCTCCATAAGGATGCATTTCATACTGGTTTTATTTACATTCTTCATACTTGTAAAATAAATAAAGAACATCAATTATTTCATGGACTTTCTGTATAATATTCAATGTTCAGCAATAATTATTAGTTTACTTTTTCTCTAAGCGTGTGTATTGATAGGGATCATATATTTTGTATGTGATATATATATATATATATATATATATATATATATATATATATATATATATATATATATATATATATATATATATATAAATATATATATATATATATACACACACACACACATATACATGGTACAAACATATGGTTGAGAGGAGGGTGTACACCTGTGGTGCATAACTCAAATGTAAACATGGGCCAGAATCGACCCTGACTGCAGCCAAATGGGCCACAATAAAAGCATCAATAATAAAAAATGTTAAGTAAAAACACAGGCCAATGGTCACACAAAAAGTGTTGATGTGCCAAATGTGGCCTGCGGCCCACATGTTGTGCACACTATGGCATACATGTACAACAGTTAACATGGTATAATGTGAACAATGGGGCTGACAGGAAACAAAGTAAGAGACAGAACAGTAATTTCAAATTTCGTCTTCTAGGACAAAAAGCCCGTTCCCATAAAAAATATTCTCAGATCATGCAGAACCTATGAATTAAAATATTTAACAAATTTATATGTTAAATATTTGACACATTTGTATAATTTTAAGAGAAAACAACAACTATATATATATATATATATATATATATATATATATATATATATATATATATATATATATATATATATTTTCCAATGGCATAAGAAAAATCTGTATGACCTGAGTAGAACATTGTTAAAATATTGTTAATTCATAATTAGGATCATTACTATTTCAAACCTACTCCACAAGCCTACCGTTTAGTCTAGATAATTACTATTTCAAACCTGTTATATAGCCTACCTTTAAATGTTCAGGTTGTACCACTTGTAAGAATGTATCCAAGTAAAATCAATTCTTTTAATGTTCACACAGTTCCACCTGGAATTTGATACTGTATATCCTCTGTAAAATCAATTCTTTTACTGTTCAGGTAGTACCACCTGGAATCTGGATATATGTCTTCAATAAAATCAATTCTTCTAATGTTCAGGTAGTACCACCTGGAATCAGGATGTATATCCTTTGTGAAATTAACACTTTTTTTGCCTTACTGTCCTACAGTACTGATCTAATGTTGGGAGTGTAGACTCCAGACTATACACTCAATAAACTTTTTGCAGGTGTTTAAACCATGGCAAAATTTCTTTGATACTGTAAGAAAGTCAACACATATCATCACATGGATAATGCATCACATAAATCTCCACAAGCTCAAAACCTGGCAATTCTGACTGGATGTACATCGTGTTTTGACCCTGTAATAACATGAAGACACAGTCTTATCTCCATGATCTGGACAGTCCAAATCTAGGGACACAGTGAGGCACATACCATAAATCCACTCTAGCTATATCCATGGCTATCTACACTCCCAGCCCATCTGAGTCACACCTGTACTACTGGAGCAGATAGGTCAATTTACACAGCCTACCTTCTTTCAGTTGATTTAGAGATGGCACGTTTTCATACAACAAAGGTCACCAGTGATCTGTACTGTTAGTGATGGACCTTTATCATCAGCTGAGGAAATACCAATAGCCACAAAATTTCAAAGCCATGATGAAATTTATATATCCTCAAGATTTTTAAATATATATCACTGAGACAGGGAGCATATTTTCAGCTCATGCTGGTCCCTAAAATATCCATAGGATACTACCAACGGACTTCAAGCATCACAGTAGAAAAATATTTGTTGAGCAATGCTCGTCTTTTAAATAAGGATAGAATCAAACTTTACAACAATCTAATTTATCTTTCCTATTTTAACCAAAATCTTAACAGATTTTACAAGCATTTAACTGGCCTAATTATATAAATTGTCCTTTTTCTAAGAATAAATATTCAAGTTTCCAGCATTCCTAAGTCTCAGCAAACTGTAACAAATATTTAAAGATATGTCAACAAACACAAACATACACAGACAGGATTGCAGTTCCAAGTTTTATATTCTTTGATTTTTCCTTTTGCTACACAGTCGTTTTTCCTTTAAATAAAGGTTGAAACATGCCAAAAAAAGAATGCACCGCCTGATTATTTTTAAGTAGCAGAATGAGATCTGTGGCTGAGTGGGTTATGCATGGTTTTATTGTAGTTGAACAGGTAGAGGTCGTTAGTTCCAGGCGGGGTACCTATTCAGTGGGTCTGAAAACTTCCCCGCCTTAATTCCTGATTATATCTCTCCTGTCAGTCATTGTGAAAAGAAATCCCTCCCTGTCCCATAATCTTAAACAAGTCCTGAATTCAGGTGAATAGGGGAATCCAGACCATTTACGACCCATTCACCAGGAGCGGCACACAGTCATCAAAGATCACTGTGCACTGAAAATCCAATGAAAATTATTTACACTTTAAGCTTAGGCATGATAATTGTATTGATCAGGTTGAATCTATAATAATCTTTTGTTCATTCAAAATACTTACTGTAAGATGCATGGTAAAACATTTCCTACCAAGTTAATAGCTTGTCACATGGGAAAAAGGTCATGACAGATTAAGTTTCTCTTTGGAAATCTATTTGACAGGCTGTAACCCCATAACACTCCAGTTATTCATAAATAAAGTCATTGAAATTCCTGCCTGTCTTCCTGTGCACACAAGAGAATAAACAGTCTCTGGAAAAAATGGAGAGTCGTCTGTCAGTCTCTAAAACTGTTCACAACACAATCAAACATAGTCTCTCATTAAGATGGAATTTTGAAGTATTATTAGTAGGTCCAAAACCTCAAGAAGACATTATCATTTTCTGTTAACATTTTCTCCATAAGCATGAATCAGAAACTGAAGCTTATACATCAATGGTTTGTAAGTTACTAGTCATAACAAGTTAATAATTTTACGGAGAATGCAAAAATTGTGTTGTATGCAAGCTATTTAAAACCCACAATGACAGATCCATCCTTACCCAAGTTGCAAGCCATCCAAAAGTTTGGTAACTGCAGATGGTGGACAATCTGAGTTATTTTGTGGAGAAACCTTTCTTCTTTATTCAGGGGCCCTATATAGTGAAATGGTCTAAGGAATGGGTTTGAGTCTCAGATCAGCCATTAAAGTGAGGAGGCTGGTCAGTAGCTTTCCATGGGTTGGTGGTTCTTATCCTGGGTTCTGCATCCACCACCACCAAAATATACTGACCATTATGTGTAGCCTATCATGTGCTTAAAAACAGTAGTGTATCCCCTAGGGATGCAGGACTGAGAGTAAAAAATCTCCTTGTTGTCAAAACTGGGGGGTCAGACTGAGTAAAAAAACTAATTTTTGTATCAAAACTGGGGGATAAAATTAAAAATTTGGGAGTCTGTGAAGCACAAATGAGGGTGAAGGGAAACACTGAACAGCATTAAACTACATAAAACCAACCAAATCTTCTTTCAGACAGTTACCCTTTACCTTTGAGTTTTTCACTCCAAAATTAATGTGATTCTTCCTTATCCCAAATACAACCATCCACAATGTCTGCAAACTGTAGATGGTGGACAACTTGAGTTATTGTGTGGAAGTGAAATTGGAATCTGATGGACAGAAAAGATCATAACGTAATAAGCTAAACCTTATGGCAGGTATAAATGAATGGGTGGTTTCATTCCCTAGTTTTCTGGGGATATGGTTATGAGCTGAACTCATTTTGGCACTGACTGATCAAAAGTTGATGGTTGATAAAACAAACATGGTAGCACCACAAAGTCAAGATTATTGTTACTACTACTGTTTTAGTATGCAAGCTCTTTTAACAGTTGAAGAGACCAGGAGCTATACAATAGTAAAATTTTATGTCTGATTTAGTATGCAGAATAGAACAAAAGCTGTGAGCTGATTTTAATTTTATTCATGAAAAAAATTTATTTCAAAATCTAAGATGCTATGCATTCATAATCATGAAGCAGATTATGGAAATAGAGTTAAATTAACTACTTACTGAATTTCCAATCTGTTTTGCAATGTTCAAAAAATTTTGGCTCTGCAAGTGAATTGGTTCATTTTTATACTGCTAATAACACTGTCTTAAATATTTAAGAAATACCGCTTTAGATCTGTCAGCTCAGCCAATATTTTGAAAAACAATCATAACTGGATTTCATCATTAAAATATATGAACTAAATATAAGTATACCAGAAAACCGTCAATCATGTTTCTTAACATTGGACTAAAAATGAGAAACAGAAACCCAAACCAACTTAATTTTAAAAATCAATTTCTTCTTAAAACAAATAATTGTGTAATGCAGTCCGCTTGGCAAGTTCCATGCTTGTATTTGGAGCTGCAATGGCTCAGTGGTGAGCATGCCAGACTCAAGAACAAAAGGGTGGACCAGCCTGGGCCAGCTAGAGCGGGCAAGGTATTTTAATCACAGTTTCTTTGCACTAAATAATCTGCTTTAATGTTATTGTGTTGTAATGCACCAAAGCCCAACCAAACTCAAGTTTGTGTATAACATCTCCATCCTACCAACAAATTGAATCTCACGGTAACAAGATTTGACACACTGTCCATCAAACCTCATTCACTAAAGGTTCAGTTAAGTCACATAAGTGGTATCAGTTTGATATGTAGCGTTAATATCCCTGTACTGGAGCTGGTTTATATTTTATACTAAATTGGAAGAAAAAATGCTCATATATTCATGTTAAATATGTTATGTTCGAACTTTTTTTTCCCTCATCTCGTTAACTTCGTTTTCTTCAGAACAGTGTCTCTTTTATGAAATATAAAAACAAAATGTTTTCTAATCTACATTTATAAATTAAGATCCTAACCAGATCTGTGGTAATCACTAATTGTAATGTTATGTAAATTTTAAGCAATTAACAATTTTCTGGCGATAAGTAGTAAGATATGAGCAACTACAGTAAGCAATATCGTGTAATCATAATTGCTTTCTGATTTGAAACATATTTACAAGTTCATTAATACAGGCTTACACTTTTACCAATTTAAAATTCCTTCTAAACCGAATAATAAACGAGCATGTACTTAAATTATGGGATTTTTGGCATGTTCTACCCAAATTCTATGACTTCAGTTTTACAACTAACTTCATTGTTTTAATGCAGCATGTAGATTGTTTCTAAAGAAATAACAATTATAATAATAATAATAACAATAACAACAACAACTCCATGCTATTACATTTTATGTGACTAGCAAGGTCTTGGAATGTTCAATTGTTTGACTGAAAATATTTTCCCCAAAATATATATATATATATATATATATATATATATATATATATATATATATATATATATTACTTCCACTCCTGAAACCCATGACTGTATGCATTACCAAGTCAACACAATTATGGCTACACTGATAGATGGTGCTTATAAAAGTAATGTTTTAAAAGTAAAAATATAAAGAATTGCATATAAAATTTGGTCGAAAATACTTGATACTCAAATATATAAACTGTCAAATTTTATAAAAGTTACTGTAAATTAATAAAGTACACTTGAAAGAAAATGACCCCAAGCCTGGTCAAAAGAAGTCATTTCCGTTTTCTGGCAAAAAGATTATCTGTGTATTAACAAAAAATACTAAACAAATAATGAAAAGAAAAAACTTTTTAAATGTAACAAACATTTGAATGAGTTGATACCCAATGCACAATACAGACCTTTGTTTACTTTTCAAAACTTGTCAATTCCACAATGTAAATAAATACATCTGACTTTGTAAGTATTCCCTGTCAACAGTATACAAGTATCTGACCAGTGACATCAAGTAAAATGCTTGAAAGAAACACTGACAACACGCAGGAAATCAGACAAAAAGCCTGCCTGACATCAGCAGAAAATACACTCGTAACCTCCTAACCCAGTTTAGGCTTTCAGCTCTAACTTATTTCTGACCTGGGACATACCTTCAGTTCGCGCACCTTGCACCGCCGCTCGAGTTGTGGGCGCAGTTGATTATGCTGAAAAAAAACAACCTCGAAGAGATCGGGTTGGGCAGCATTCAAATTTTGGTCTCTTACCTTTTTTTATGGAGTTTGGGGCTTTACCTCAATGTAAATCCCTCGAAATTTTACTCTCACATTAAAATTCCTTCTACTCACTGTTTCCCAAGTTCAAAGATGGCGGTGACGGGCAAGTGTGACGTAATCAACAAGTTCTTTAACCCCCGGAAGTGCATGTAGATTGATTCCCCAAAGCCCGCGAAAACGTCACAAATACTTAACAGCTTAACTGCAACACGGGATATATTACAAACAAGATCTGCCGTTTACGGTTTTAATGGCTTGGTAGAAAATAAAATGAAACTGCACATTGACTTGTCTGCGAGTGGGAGGAAAGCAGACGACACCTGCAAAATCCACACGTGTAAAGAATGATAGAGAAAAGAACAGGTAGCCGCTATAATAGTGTATAACAGCTTGGTAACTCGATAGTCCATTGTTTGGAAATTAAATCGGGGCTAAAATATGCTTAGAACATCTCTCTCTCTCTCTCTCTCTCTCTCTCTCTCTCTCTCTCTCTCGTTACAGAATATGCTTTATTCCAAAAAAAAGCGCCTGATCTGCTGTGAATGACATCCATACAGTGGCGTCACTAGGGGATGGGGGGGGGGGACCCACCGGGTGACACTATCAGACGGGGTGACACCAAAAATGACTGTCTATAAAATTTTTGAATGTCTGTGCAGGAAGGAGGTCCATGGGGGTGACACCATGAGGTACCGCACATGACTGTCTATGCAATTTTTGAATTATTGTGCAGGAAGAGGGTCCATGGGGGTGACATCATGAGTTACCGCACATGCCTGTCTACAAAAATTTTGAAATTTTGTGCAGCAAGGAGGTCCATGGGGGTGACACCATGAGTTACCGGACTGGGTGACACCATGAGTTACCGCGCTGGGTGACACCAACCCTAGTGACGCCGCTGCATCCATACCAGTAGCAGCAGAAAAAAAAATATTACAAAATGGTGATAAAATAAAATATATTTCATAGGCATATAATTTTTACGTTCGGAAAACTATGTATTGAATATATTCAATCCTTTTCCTCTCTGTAAGCAAATAGGGATTTTTGCCCATCCACCTCATCATATACAACTATGGTAAAGTAGCCAATAGGTACAAACACGGGTTTATAATTGTTGGTTAAAAATATTTGGATATCTTGAGTAACCACAATAAACAGCATCCTAGTAAATATGTATCTTAGTAAACACATATCCTAGTAAATACATAATGTCCAAAACTATTCCTGAGACTAAAAAATATGCTGAACATATCGAAATTTGCTACCGTAATTTGGCAAAGTCATGAATTTTTCAAACTCTGGATATAAATTTATTTATTTAAGATTGAAGTCATTAACATATATATATATATATATATATATATATATATATATATATATATATATATATATATATATATATGGCAGTAGTATAGTGGGACGATATAGCGACACGTAGACCGTAATGTTAAATTTAGGGGGGTTGTACCGTTGCCCCAAAATTTATAGCGACACGTAAACCTCTGTGTTAAATTTAGAGGGTTGTACCGTAGCCTCAAGATTTATAGCGACACGAGTAGTATAGTGGGATACTCTACGGACAATGGGAATTAGCATTACGGGACCCTACTTTGTACCCTGCGGACAAGATTTCTACGGACAATGGGAATTAGCATTATGGGACCCTACTTTGTACCCTACGGACAAGATTTCTACGGACAATGGGAATTAGCATTACGGGACCTCTCGGCCTGTCTACGGACAAGATTTCTACCGACAAAAGCACACCCTGGGACGATATAGCGTCAATGGGAAAATACATTATGGGACCCTAATATCGAATATAGCGTCAAGATTTATAGCGTCAAAAGCACACCCAGGGACGATCTACGGACAATGGGAATTTTGTATAGCGTCAAAAGCACACCCTGGGACGATATAGCGTCAATGGGATTTTAACGTGGGAATTTTAACATGGGTGGGCCTGTATAGCGTCAAGATTTATAGCGTCAAATGGTACACCCTGGAACTGTATAGCGTCAATGGGAATTTAACATGGGGATTTTAACATGGGTGGGCCTGTATAGCGTCAAGATTTATAGCGTCAAATGGTACACCCTGGGCATGTATAGCGTCAATAGGAATTTAACATGGGAATTTTAACATGGTTGGGATTATAGACGGACAAGATTTATAGCGTCACGTAGACCGTAATGTTAAAGTTAGGGGTTGTACCCTGGCGTCAATGGGAATTTAACATGGGAATTTTAACATGGGTGGGACTATAGACGGACAAGATTTATAGCGACACGTAGACCGTAATGTTAAATTAGAGGGGTTGTACCCTAGTGTCAATGGGAATTAGCATTACGGGACCCTACTTTGTGCCCTGGCGTCAAGATTTTTAGGGTCAAAATTAGAGGGGTTGTACACTGGTGACAAGATTTATAGCCTCACGTAGACCTCTATGTTAAAATTAGGGAGTTGTACCGTAGCCTCAAGATTTATAGCCTCACGTAGACTTCTATGTTAAATTTGGTCTTTTTCACTATAGCCTCAAGATTTATAGCCTCACGGGACCCTACTTTGTACCCTACGGACAAGGGAAATTGAACATGGGGAAATATTGGGCTGTCTAGCGACAAAAAAATATTGAGCCTGTCTAGAGACAAAAAAATATTGGGCCTGTCTAGCGACAAAAAATATTGGGCCTGTCTAGCGACAAGAGGAATGGAACAGGTAGGGTCTATTTTTAGCTACAATTTTTGGTCAATTTCTGTTTAAAAACCCTTGTATGTATTTATAGCTACAACCTGTGGAAAACCCAAGTCTATATTTATAGCCTCAAAATTTCTAGCTTCAGTGACGTCACTGAACTGGCTGAGCTGAATGCTCGATACTGTTTGACCATATCTACTATTCACACAAACGCTAGGCGAACGCATAAAGCACCACATTATCTACTATCCGCACAAACGCTAGGCGAACGCATAAAACACCACATACACTATCCACACCAACGAATGAGAATGCATAAAACATACACATACCTACTATCCACACAGACGGGAAGAGAAGAAAAGCACAGACCATATCTACTATCCACACCAATGTATGTGAACGCATACAAAATGCACACCATATCTACTATCCACACCAACGTACGCGAACGCATACAAAACACATACCATATCTACTATCCACACCAACGAATGCGAATGCATAAAACACACTATACTATCCACACCAACGAACGCGAATGCATTAAACAGACACATACCTACTATCCACACAGACGGGAAGAGAAGAAAAGCACCGACCATATCTACTATCCACACCAATGTACGCGAACGCATACAAAACACACACCATATCTACTATCCACACCAACATACGCGACCGCATACAAAACACACCATATCTACTATCCACACAAGCGCTACGCGAACGCATAAAACACCTCATTATCTACTATCCGCACAAACGCTAGGCGAACGCATAAAACACCACATACACTATCCACACCAACGAATGAGAATGCATAAAACAGACAGATATCTACTATCCACACCAACGAATGAGAACGCATAAAACAGACACATATAGACTATCCACACCAACGAACGAGAACGCATAAAACACATCCATATCTACTATCCACACCAACGAATGCGAATGCATAAAACAGACAGATAGACTATCCACACCACCGAACGCGAATGCATGAAAGATACACATACCTACTATTCACACAGTCGGGAAGAGAAGAAAACGTGCGGACCTAAAAGAAACACTCACGTTGACATTTATTACTTAAAAACACAGACATACATTATCTGACAAGACAGAGAAAGTAAGTGCTTATAGACACTTCTATTTTTAAAGACACAACACACAACTTTGTTTTGGCAATTGAATTAGTATGTATTTTCGAGAGTATTGGGGTAGCCCTGAAAAGGGCTGTTTTGTGTTGACGGGGAGTGATGACAAAAGTTTTTTTTTGTTTTTTTCACTGTCTAAGATTGCGTCCCCGTCTGGTAGCAGCCTTTCCTATGCGATACGGCCTGCTTCTGCGAAAAGAGAAGGAGAACGCTTTGGTGTCCACACGGCAATCGACAAAACCTCTGTCTGGTTCTTGCTGCTGCTGCTGCTGCTGTTGCTACTGCTGTTGTTGTTGCTGTTCTCTCTGCTTCTGAAGTCTGTACTTCTCTGTATATTCTTCTTGTTCTTTCTTGATTTCCTCTCTGAAGACCTCTTCTACCAGGTCTTGCGCTATGGCTAACATCCTGACATTTTCTATCTCTTCAGGCTTTGGTATCAGGTTTAGCCTGACACGATGTAAATTGACGTAAGCTTCATTCAGCTTGGCTAGTCTGGAAGGCATCTTCATAGGTTGACGAGTCAACAGTGAATGGCCAGACTGACTGAAGGATTATAGTCGCATATGCACTCTGTGCTTCGCGACTGATTATAGCCCTAGGCTGGGCCCTCGGAGGTGTGGGTATGGTGCCACCACTGCCTCTCAGAGCCCTAGGCTGGGCCCTTCGAGGTGTGAGTATTGTGCCCTCACGTCCTCCTGATGGATATGAGTATGGTGCCATCATAACCTCCTAGTTTGCTTTCAGTTCACATACCCAGCAGTGAGCAGACACGTCCGTAACGAGGCAGAGGCGGAAAGAGACCCGGAAGGGAGGCAGCGCAGAAACGGCACGAAAGGGCCAAGGGGACAGCCATCCAAGGCACAACCAATTCCAGCCACAAGGCGCCCCGGCCCAACGGCAGGGCCGGTTTTAGTGTCAAATGTAGTCCAGTTGTACTAGTGGACTGCCCTGTGCCAGTATTGTGTAAGTCACCTGTGCAATTTATCAAGGTTTGGTGAGTTATGAATTTGGTGTGTTGGGTATAGATTAAATTTGAATTTTGTGTACATAGTGTACGTGTCCGTTTTCCGAAATTCTTTGCCAATCTGGAGGGAGGTGTGCCCTTCCTAATAATTATCCGTAATTGGTGCATGTGTTTGGATATTTTTTTTTTTTTGTTTTTTTTTTGACGAGGGGTCGAAAGGATCATGGTTGGTTTGTGTCGGGACTTCATGAGCCAAATTGAAGACCCTTGGTTGTCCATGTCGAGCTGTGCTCTGCAATACCTCCTTCTTGCGAGGATTAATTGCCGCTCGATATGGATTCGCTGTGCTTGTCCGGTAGGGTTTTTGTGGGGCAGCAGGTAGAGCTTCCGATGGCCAGACTGGAGGTCAACCCGCTTTATATGGTTCAAACGCGGACGCGATAGAAAACATCCGGACTTGGTTTTAGTGTCGGAACGCTATGATAGCGAATGTCATGGTGAGGTATAGAGAGAAAGTCAAAGAGCATATAATCACAGTCTTTTTTTTGAAAACAAACGACAGACACATTTTTTTTCAAAACACAACATTTTTTATTCAAACAAACAATCAGCTACTAACAATTAACAAGTAACAATAACATCAAACAAATTATTTTTGACAAGGTTGACAACGTTGTGAAATCATGTGAGATTTCCATTGATGGAAGTCATGAGGCCATTGATGTACACTACGTTTCCTAGCTAAAGACAAAAGATAGCCATAATGGTCACAAAACCGTCGATCTGCTTTCCCATCGTTTCTAGAAGAGTGACGATCAAAATCAGTCACTAAATGTTCTAGAGGATATTCAAGACTGCGATGATGAAGAAAATACATACAATATTGTCCACACACCATGGAATCTGTGCCTTGTAATTTCACATTATTGTATCGTGTCGTCTGGGTATTTCTTCCCATAAAGTCGATGATATCGTCTTCAAAAGGGGATAATCCATACGAATCAAAATACTCCACACAATCCTCTTGAGGGAAGTAGACGGAAACCCAGTGAGTCCCCGGGAGATGACTGTCGTCCGTGTTGATGACATAAGCTTGATGGTCTTGAGGTTTGCGATGAGGTAGTTCATCTTTAGCGCACACGACAGGATTCCAAGAAGCAGTATACGAACTATTGTTCAAAAGATAATAAAGTTCACGGGTATCCATTTTTTAAAAATTTTTTATGTGTTTTTTTTTTTTCACAGGTAATGATAAGTCATCAATTCAATTCTGACTTTTTGTTTGAAACGCTTTGTCAAGTAGCCGTTTCTTCGCCTTGTCTCCCAACTCTGGGCTAAGAGAGCTTCGATGCGATAGATCTCCATGAGTAGTCAATGGAGGGCAGGAATGATCACGCAAGCCTTTATACCACTCATGCAACACTGCTTCTTCCGAGATGAGACTCCAAGCGTCGTCCAGATACTCGTCCAATTTTTCTTCTTGACTCATCATCAAATATTTATCGTGTTGAATTTGACTGGGATGATCGTTTTGACATCCATAACAATCTCTCTTACTCAATTCCTTAATTTTATCCGCTAGGTGTTTAGCAAAACAGGACACCAAATGTTGTTCTTGTTCTGGCCATCTGGACTTGACCACTACCTTGTCCTCTTTGTCTTGGTCTTGGGGTTCTGTTTTCACGCTATTCTTCCATTCCATTTCCAAAGATTCTCTACCGTTCAGTGAGGGATAGGAGTCTTCCGTTGTTTCTAATAGTCTAGAATGACTTCTCACAATAAGTTGATTTCTGTGGTATTATCAAATTCGGCATACAAGATGACGTTGACCGTCTCGGTGAGAGCTTCCGCAGACTGAAATTCCACACGCAGTTGACCAGATTTTATAGGGTGGAAATGCCCCTCGTCGCTGCCTTGGTCTGGAGTGAAATCAAAGGCCCACAAAGTGTAACCTCCTACATAATCTTCGTTCGAAATACCGTGACTGGTGTTGGTTCCTAGCTGTCCGGTAGCTTCGTACAGGGACAAGTACGATCTCAAGTAATTCTTCTGGGCAAAGTTAGGTTCGAAGGGTCTGGTACACAAGGTCTTGCCATCGCGACTGACTTCGATCTTGGACACTTTGTAGTGCTTAAACTGGAAAGGATTTTGATCGTGGGCTCCGTTGACGGCTGCATTACTGACGATGCCAACGATTAAATGTTTGGGTAACTGCCCTTGGAACAGATGATCTTCGATCTTGGATCGGAGTTCAGAAGCAATGGTGAACGTTTTCACTTCTACACGTCATATCGGATACTTGGCGGTCGATCTGTTCAATGTGTGACTGATGTCGTTTTCCGCTTTAGGTAACACTTCTACGCGACGCACGTAAAGTCTGGCTTCTTGGATGATGGTTTTATACTCATTGGTATGAGTCATTAAATGGAAAGCGACACTGCTGTGATTGAGTCTCAGGCAAATATCCACTCCGTTCAGCAAATACTTCTCTTGCAACCACATGTCCAAATGCAAACGATCCATCAGTTCTAAACTACGACCTTGAAGGATTTTCTTTCGACGGTCGTTAAAACCCACATTGTGAGGATCGTCATCGGCTGTCAGGGCTGTGTCGTTAAACGTGTCTTCACCTGCGGTGTCAGGTTTCTAAACTACGTAAGCATCCAGATGAGTGTTCTTGGCCACTTTTCCGTACGTCAAGAGATTTTCCAGGTACGCTCGGTAAGTGTAAGTATCCATGCTACTGCTGACCAGTTTGTTATTCAAGCACAAATCCACTTCGCTGGCTGAACAAAGAATGCATCAAATTGTTGACGGGAGCTACTCTAGCATCGTCTCCCGGATTGGTGTTGTCGGTTTTGATCACTTTGAGTTTCAGATACAAGTAACTGCTATTCAGATCGATGTAATCTTCGGGTTGTCCTTTGATTTCAAACTCGATGGGAGCTGAATCCGTCAAAGAGGAGACGGGATGAAATTCAACCCATTGGGATTCTTGCATTGTCATCATGGTGGGTGGCATGGCAAACAGATCCAGTTCCGACTTGAAACAAGCGCAAGACTCTCGGTGCATCATTTTCTCTGATTTAATAATCAAAAACGTCTAACTCTCGGACGGTTTTTCTTTTCTTAGTCTTTCTAGCTCTAGGGGCGTGAAGTCCTCTGAAGGGGTATTTTCGTCGTCTTTTTCTGCCTCGTCCTTGCTGTGGCGTCAGGGAAGCAGGAATGCCTAACTCAGCATTGCCCAGGGCATTTATAGGAGTTTCTCGCCGACCCAAAATGTCTTTACCCGTTTGAAGCAAGACATTTTTGCCTGCTCTCAAGAAAGCTTCTTTGGGATTTTGTTTGTCAATGATGACAGTTTGGAGAAATTCATTGCCGTGCGTCAACGCGGCATCTTTCAAGGCGTGCAATCCTCGTGTCACCATCGGTTTCAAAACGGGAACCACTGTACGAAAGGCTGATTTTAGCATATCACCTAAACCATGTCCTCGCTGTCGAGCGACTCCTTGGTACACAGGATACATGACTGACAAAAGGTTAGAGTAATCGTTTTCGAAAATGGAGTTTCACTGTGACTTTCCCTTTGGTGAATGGAATATTTTGTCCCAGATCTCCTTTTATAGTAATGTTGACAGTGTCGAAATACGACTTACTGACGGGCAAATAGTGAGGATGTACAAATTCGCGGTGAACGTGATAGGTGTTTCCACCTTCCTCGTCAGCGTTCGTGGCAGAATCCACTTTGAAAGGAATGACACGCAGTAACGGTACGGAGGTGTGTCCCACCACGTTGTACTCAGCCACATCGGAGTAAACAAAAATCAAATTCAGTCCTTGGTTCATTTCTACAGGGAATCTAAAATATTTCACAAAATCCGAGTTACCGGTCACGGCTGGTATTTCGTTTGCAATGTTGATCAACTTGGGATCTCCACCCAAAATGTCATACAATTAAGGACAAAATGTAATGGCCAATACTTTGTCCTCTGAAAATTTCATCATTAGGCGACGAGCTATTTTGTGGTAATCGATCGTGACACTTTTTCTGGTTTTCTCCAAGACTTTACCAAACATGGCATAGAACCTGTCAGCGATAGCGTTCACCAAATGTTGACCACTAAAATAATAGCCTTAGGGAATTTTCAACCTATAAGTGGTTCGTTTAGTTTTGGGGTCTTCTGATTTCATAGAGTCAGCTACACTGCTGCGTTCATCCAAGTGTTGTTGCACTTGTTCGTCATGAACTTCTACCGTAAAATTGTTTTGATTTTCAACGATGTTTTTGATTTGTGTAGGGTGAATCATTTCTACTAAAGCCACTTCCCAATGGGCTTCGTGATTCAATTGGATGGCCTGAGGTAATTTGGCCGTGTAACAGCACAAAGTGTTCTTGGGAAACATCTCCATGGAACTGTCACTGGGTAACGTTAAGTAAAATTGGTTGTTCATAATTCCAGAGTTCTAGTGTTCGAGGAGTCGCTGAAAGTCAGAGGAGTGTGTAAAAGAGGATGGTTAGGGTGACTGTTGGAAGGGGGACTAACGTTGGAAGCAAGACTCCCGTTGTTGTTGTTCCCGTTAGAGGAATATTTCATGCATGGATTGGGAAGAAGGTAACCGACGCAACTGCTGAGTACAATGGCCCACAATTGTTTGTCTCCTTGTTGCAAACTCAAATTGGCAATGGCAGCACCGATGACACAATACACCACAAAGATTTGGTAGAAAAAGACGTTTTGCGTTGTAGGCACAAGTTCTCCACACCACACCCACAAGGGTTGCTTTTTTAGATCTTGCAGAGAAGAACTAGGGGAAGGAGTGGTCACTGCGGTAGCTGAGGTTGTGTTGAAGGGCAATATGGTCACAACGTTTTATAGTCGATGAGTTGCGAAGCGTCGATCCAAGAGTCAAAACTGGGAGGATATCCTTTCCAACGTACTTTGACTTCTTTGACACGTTTTTTACCCACTTTACGAGTTCTTTGATCGAGAATGCTTTCGGTCTCGTACACGCCGTCTTCTATTTTGGTCACACGTTGTAACTCGGGCAAGTAAAACGTTCCTTTTAACACTTCCCCGTTCATGTCTTCCAATTTATAGACGGGAGGATGACGGCCACGCACACGTTCGGTAACACGAGACAATTCGGTGCTCCAGTTGGGTAAGTAACCTTTGTCGAAAGTGCGTTTGGTTTTGCCAATGCGCACCCAATCTCCTGCTGCCAACACTCCACCTTTCTTGGGGACAGTCACTGTCGGGGACGTACCAAACAGGCGCTCGAAGACGGTCACATCGTTGTCGGGAGTCACTTCTTGGGGGGCACGTCCGATGCTCCGATGGTAAGATTGGTTGTCCGATTGGACGAGGTGTGGCAAGACATCGATGTACTTGAGAGTGTTTTGATGCGTAAACTATTCCACATGCGTTCTTTCAAGGTGCGTTGAAAACGTTCTACGATGCTGGCTTTGGTTTCGGGATTCTCGGTGGTGAAATAATGTATGTCACGTTTTTTCAATTCTTTTTGGAAAGCTTGGTTCAGAAATTCGGTGCCTTTGTCAGTTTGCCATCGAAGAGGGTGACGCCCGCTTCGTTTCAACACCAGTTTGAAGGCTCGCACTAACTCAGTGCTCGATTTGGAAGTCAATGGTACGACCCAAGCAAATTTGGAAAAGACGTAGTTGACACAAAACAAATATTTGTAACCACGATTGTAGGTAACCAAATGAGAGACATCAGCTAAATCGGCTTGCCATTGATGATCGATGCCCTCCACTCGGGTGCGACTTCTGGAAAATTTTCGTCGAATGAGCTTGTGTAAGGTGTACGTGGCTTGTTCTTGTAACCAGCGTTGCACTTGAGGTAAACGAACACTTTTCGGTTGAGTTTTGGCAGCACGATACAATTTCTGAACTCCTCCGTAACCTGCAGGATGGGATGGATCGTAGTAAATGCTGGCTAACACCTTCTCCATTTTTAATAAGTGATCCACTCTTCGCTGATGCTACTCTGAATGGGACGAGGGGGTGGTTTAGAAACGACTTTACGTGTCCAATGTGCCACGGGAGTAGAAGTCGAATGTAGTGGGGTTGGTGGTGGTGGCGGTAATGGAAAGACTTTGGTTTTCTTTTCTTTTTTCACTTCTGCTTTCTCTTCTTTCTTTTTCACTTCTGTCGAAGGTGGAGTGGACATTATCTTTTTCACCCAAGCTTTAAGTTCTTCTCGTTGGAGTGTAGGGGAAGGGGTCAACAAGGAAGCTGCAATCTTACTAGGGATGGGAGCTGCTGACGGTGTTTGAAAGACTTCTCTTGCCTCTTCTTCCTCAGGCAACCGTGGGGCTGCATCTGTCTTGACCTCTGGAGGTGGTAGTGGTGGTGTTGCTGAACTTTTCATCAAGGCCTTAAAATCTTTCAGAGTGGGTAGAGCTGTTTCGTCTAAAGCTTTCTGGTGAAAGAGTTGCAGTCGTTGGAACAATTGACCGTACCGTTGAGATTTTTCCGATTCTGACAAATCGCTGCGATCCATCAATGATTGTAATTCGTGTTGTAACTGGGACATCTCGGTCAAATGAGGATTGGGAGGTAAATGCGGTCTTCGTTGTTCTTGCCAACGATGGTATTATATCCATCGTTTGTAAGGGACTAAAGCCAGTTTTCGTCCTTCCATCGGATTTCAAGGTTCGTATCTGAGACCTTTTGACTCCAAAGATCCCTTTTATCTTCTTGGACCTTTTTATCTTCATCCTACCAGGATGTTTCCCATCGTTCCCAATAGTCCTTTCAGCAAGGGTCCTCCTATTGTTCCCATTACTCCTTTCAGCAACATGGGCAAAAAGGGCAAAATTTCTCCGCGTTGCACCAACATCTTTTTCTTTTGACCAATGGGTATTTTCTTTTGGACCGTTTGGCGAAGAACGTGTCGATGTTTGGCTAAGCATTCTTTCTGGTGTTTAGACAAAGTATTGTGCCTTTCAAGACATTCAGACAAAATTCGCACACGGTATCGACGTCTGGAGGCAGTTTGAATGAGTTTTTTTTCGCATGGGTGGAGGAGCTTTGGACAGGACGGACAACATGTCCCAATGTTTGGCTGAACGAGGTGGCAGTCCTTTCCTTTTTTTTCCTTTGGGGGTAGAAGAGGAATGTCTTTTTTGGGGTGACATCTTTCTCGGTTGGTTCGTTGGTTCCGTGGCACACAGCAAAAAATACACTAACGTCGATGACTTGTCACACGGTCTTTTATCTTATTTTGGGGGCTATCGCTTCGCCATAAAGGTGACGATGTGTTTTCCAAAATCGCCAAAGAATCCTCCTCTTTGGTGGCTCCTCTTTTTCTTTGGACGAGTGTGTCTTTTCTGCAGGTGACGTCTATGTTTGGCTAAGCGTTTTTTAGGATGCCGTGACTGTCTTTCTCGTTTTCCTTTTCCTTTTTGGACCGAAGAAGGAACACAATGGTAACGGTGTGCACTTCTTGGAGGGGACATCTTTGGGCGTTCAGCGGCACAGAAACACTAAACCTATCGTTTGCCTCAGGTCTTTTTTATACTGGAATGCGTCGCCACTGATTGTCTTTACGTCGTATCAACTTGATGACAGGCAACACACGTCGTGGAGGAGTTCGCAACGGACTAAATCGGGACAGTTCTTGCTTGGGCAAATCCAGTAAACTCTGTAACACACCCGTTCTCTCTTGGACTTTGATTTTGGGGGCAGGTACTTTGTGAACAGCGGCCACTGCCTCTAAAGAGGAAGAGGGTGTCACCGCTGGAGGAGAAGTTTTTGGAGACACTCTCTTGCGGGTAGAAGCTGTTTTCTGTGGACTTTTCTTTTTCTTTTTCTGAGGCTGTGACCTGGTTTAGACACCGCTGCTCTTTTTCTTTTTCTTCTGGGTACGTTTGGGCGTGGCTTTTTTTCTTGGGGACGACTTTGGGAGCATTAGGATCCCATTTTAAGAGGGAACGAATGATGACACCTCCTAGAGAACCGCTTCCTCCAGGTTTCAAAATGATTTGCTTTTTGGTTTGAGTGTCAGTGAGAGGATCGGCTAGATGCGTCAAGGCTACTTTGTTTCTCTCAAAACAACGTTTGGTTTGATGTGGAATCTGAATGATGCCTTGCAGTAATTGACGTGCTGTCATCGTAAACCATCGTAAGACTTCTTTGAGATTAGCTTCTAAGACACGAGCACGTATTTGTGGATTTGTTTCGCGATTGATACCGTACAAGGCACGAATCAATTTGATGGGAAGATGAGCCTGAAGGGACGTCATGTTGACGCTGTGTGAGACAGACCCCAAGTGACCGAGGTTTGTATAGATTTTTTTTGGTAATTGTGGTTGTG
The DNA here is from genome assembly GCA_016617855.1 of Megalonaias nervosa. NCBI lineage: Eukaryota > Metazoa > Mollusca > Bivalvia > Unionida > Unionidae > Megalonaias > Megalonaias nervosa. The sequence continues at coordinate 131,235 of JAECUM010093024.1, read as the reverse complement.
GTTAAGTCGACGAAGGGGACGTGTACACGACACGCCCTCCGTCTTGGCACCAGAGGTGAAACAGATGGGTACGAAATCGCAAATAATCGGGAGTGGTGGGCTTTAAATCCACAAGTAAATAAGTGTGTGGGGTTTGAGTGGCATCGTCGTACGCATGAGTCAGCCAAGGCGTTCCTAACTGTTTGGCTAAGACTTGCACTTGCGATTTATCTCTAGGGCTTTTAAACAACACCACGTAATCAGCACTGAGACTGATGGTGCGATAAGCTTTGCTTTGTTGAAACAAATTTTGGGTGATGTAAATGACACTGGCATTACGATGATGTCCTTTACGTGTAAACCAGTGTTTAATTTCTTCTTCGTCTTCTCCTAACATGTCGTCAAAAATAACCAAATGGGTTTGACTAGGGTCAGACACGATCCCGTCATCCTCGCCAGGAATGCCTTCCACAAAGACGATGGAATCGCCTTGACTTTCTCGCAGAAGGCTGTACGCCGATTGCCACTCTTTGTAACACCACACGATTCGTTGAGGTGGACGATCGATCAAATGATGATTATGTTCGATCAAACGTTTGACAAATTCGGTTTTGCCTGAACTGCTAGGTCCGGCAATGAACATGTTAAACGGATGGCGAAGATACAAGGCCTCCCAACTAGTCCGATCAACGTGTTCGTCGATGACTTTGACAGTGGAGGAAAAGGGAGCAGAGACAGTAGAGTTGGCCATAGTAGTGTAAGAAATGTCACTTTTGAAACGAAGACAGATAAGACAAGAGTTTTTATACTTTTTTTCAGGACACGTTTATTGTCATCTTTAATTGTGAACAACACGAAAGACAAAAATACATAAAAGCCAAATGGTTAAGTACATGAATAAAAGACACATCAAAACGATCATAGTTGAATATAAACAAGTCTCTGTACAACATTTGTGGTAATCAAGACGTGAAATCGTAGGGGCAGTGTGTAATGTTCTTAGAGTCTCTACACTCCTTGGCACAGTAACACAAGAGTCCTCCCGGAATGGGCTTTCGGGGATGTTCGATAACGGTCCTGTCCTGAAGAGAGTGGTTTTCCTCGGTCACGATTTCTTCTTCTTCTTCTTCTTCTGGCACTGTCACTAACACTGGTTTAAAAGTTACTTTTTTCACTGAACGTTTTAATTTTTTAGGATGACAAATCTTTGGCATAGTGTGCCAATTCTTTTGTCCAAGCCTCAAAACCCCAACTTTTCCAGTCACGTACATCTTTCCAGTGAGGGTGTAAGTCACAAGCTACACACACATCGTCGTATACATCTTCAGTGCCTAAAAGTTGACGAATCTTGTTTTCCCGTAGAGGTTGAGAAGTATCAAGATGAAAGCGCAAAGCTTTGAGCAGAATTAGTCTCTCGTGTACATTTAAAGGGACCACTTTCTTGCTTTATGAAGTGGTATGTACTGTTCGTAAAGAGTCCACAAGGATTCGGCTGGTAAACGAAATCCCAGAACGCAAGTCACTTAGACACACACTACACGTCGACCCCAATTCAATGGACACAGTTCTCGTAATAGGTGTTGGTAATCCTCCACCGTTTGAATAGTGTCATTGATTTCCTTCCACGGAATCTGTTGTATCACGAATGATAAAGGTTGTGGCATGGTAGTCCGTTTTTATACCCTCTTTGGTGTAAGGTAATAAGTGTACTTTTTGAACAGCCTCGATTTTATTTTAGTACCGTACCAAAAAAGTTTAGTCACTAACTAACACACCACACGTCTCACAGAAGTTTCGTCTTGAACTAGAAAGAATTGTTCTTATAAAGATTTGTTGTAATCCTCTAACTCGTCCGTTGAAATTCGGTGTATTAGGATCACCTTGTAAGTTGAATGAGTGGCATCCAAAAATTTATGAATTTCACGCGATTCATCAATGTCTGACCACTGGAACACTTTCATCAGAATCAGTCCTCTTATAGCATTTAGGTACCAGTGGTTCAGACATCGGTGACGTAACGGATGCAATGGTTCTTTGCGTTTCACTTGTATTTTGACGAACTCGCGGTAAATGCGTTCTCTCAACTCCACAGGCAAACCACGAATGTTCTCTTGTAAAGTATCCATGACCATGTCAGTCAAACACTTCTCCTAGCGTATTCAGGTCAGCCAGTTCAGTGACGTGACACAGTATCGAGTATTCGGGTCAGCCAGTTCAGTGACGTCACTGAAGCTAGAAATTTTGAGGCTATAAATATAGACTTGGGTTTTCCACAGGTTGCAGCTATAAATACATGCAAGGGTTTTTAAACAGAAATTGACCAAAAATTGTAGCTAAAAATAGACCCTACCTGTTCCATTCCTCTTGTCGCTAGACAGGCCCAATATTTTTTGTCGCTAGACAGGCCAAATATTTTTTTGTCTCTAGACAGGCCCAATATATTTTTGTCACTAGACAGCCCAATATTTCCCCATGTTCAATTTCCCTTGTCCGTAGAGTACAAAGTAGGGTCCCGTGAGGCTATAAATCTTGAGGCTATAGTGAAAACGACCAAATTTAACATAGAGGTCTACGTGAGGCTATAAATCTTGAGGCTACGGTACAACCCCTTAATTTTAACACAGAGGTCTACGTGAGGCTATAAATCTTGTCACCAGGGTACAACCCCTCTAATTTTGACCCTAAAAATCTTGACGCCAGGGCACAAAGTAGGGTCCCGTAATGCTAATTCCCAATGACACTAGGGTACAACCCCTCTAATTTAACATTACGGTCTATTTGTCGCTATAAATCTTGTCCGTTTATAGTCCCACCCATGTTAAAATTCCCATGTTAAATTCCCATTGAACCTATATCGTCCCAGGGTGTGCTTTTGACGCTATAAATCTTGACGCTATACAGGCCCACCCATGTTAAAATTCCCATGTTAAATTCCTATTGACGCTATACATGCCCAGGGTGTACCATTTGACGCTATAAATCTTGACGCTATACAGACCCACCCATGTTAAAATTCCAATGTTAAATTCCCATTGACGCCAGGGTACAACCCCCTAAATTTAACATTACGGTCTACGTGTCGCTATAAATCTTGAGGCTACGGTACAACCCTCTAAATTTAACATAGAGGTCTACGTGTCGCTATAAATTTTGGGGCTACGGTACAATCCCCTAAATTTAGCATAGAGGTCTACGTGGGGCTATAAATCTTGAGGCTACGGTACAACCCCCTAAATTTAACATTACGGTCTACGTGTCGCTATATCGTCCCACTATACTATTTATGGCCACACAAAGTAATGCCGCTACTCACCTGCAGTATGGGGGTTCTGAATTTTATTCCATGTTCCGACATCAGAATACACTTTATTGCCAACAAGAAGCAAGTTTGATATGAGCATAGTTGATTGTTGCTCTTTCTTCCATATGTCGATCTATTTATTCACATGTTAATGATACGGAGCATTCTTCTTAGCATAAATATGATATTTAAAACAGAACTGTGCTGTAATCTATATTATATGAATGGCGTCTGTAAGTATCTACAAGGAAATGTTTCATATGGGTGTGACAGTGCCGGATTACCCATTCAGCACAATAAGCATGTGTTTAGGGCACCAGCCCAACATGGGCGCCATAAAAAAATCAAATCAATCGTTGATGATAAAATTGAATGAATCATATATGACCATTTCGATCTGCATGTACGAGTATTTTGATTTGGAATGATGGCAACACCTGTATTTTCCAGTCTTTTAGCTTTAAATTTTTTTTTTTTTGTAGTTTCACATTTTGTAGGGGGAAGGACACCATAATATTTTCAGTGCTCCTTGGAAGGCCTTAATCAGGCACCACTGGGCTGGGATATTTTTTTTTTTTAATGCCCAGGCTACTAAGTAGTTAGTAGGGTTTATGAAGTTTTAAACATGTTCGTATAAAATAGTGGTTATTACAGATTATTTCGTATATATCGTGTATGTTTGTGTGAAAATTACAATGTACGTGTCGAATAAAGGTCTGGCTATTTACATGCAACGCTTGTTTCAGCAAATTGTCACGTGTTCTAGCGATTGAAAATTTCTGCATTTGTTATGGCATTTGCTGTTTTTGCAAAATACGCGATGCATAACCCTTTCAAAACTATCACAAGTGAAGAACTATATATATATATATATATATATATATATATATATATATAGTATATATATATATATATATATATATATATATATATATATATATATATATATATAGGTTTCGTTTAAGGTAAGCAATGCATGTTGACGTTGCCCCGCTCTGGGCAGGGATTGGGGGTTCTCCTATTTTGTTGCTGCAAAGATTCTTCATCAGAGGCGAAACATTACAATCACTCCACGTTCACCACCCACCCACTCCCAACAAATTTAGTATAAAATGGGGGGAAAATAGAAAATGTACATCCCCAAAATGCTAAGAAAATTTACATCCGTCCCTCGAACGTACATCTTAAATACACAATATGAATTTAAAAAGCGAATGCAAAGGAATTACTAGTCTGGTGTTGTAGTATTAAGACCCCTTGTTTAGAGTCATATTATGACACAGGCGTAATTAGAACCTCTATAGATCCTGTCAAAACTCGTGTGATAACCATCTGTATCACTGTATTATAGCTTCATTGGCCAGTACATGATAGTCATCTGTACCATTGCATGATACCTTAAATGCACAGTATGCGATAATAGTCTATTATAAGGTACAAGAGCTTCACTATCCAATATTTGATAACCATCCATTGCGTGGTAGCTTCAATACTCAATAGGTGATAGCCCTCGTCAGAGTTTATTGTCCATTATGTGGCTGCTGTAGATGATATAAAAATGAACATTTGCACGATAAAAATTGCCATCATAGACATATTTGGAAATTGCTCACCTTGAAAATTCCAAACTTATAAGGCTCCCCACCCCCGCAACAAAATGCGAGTATTGAGTATTGTTTTCAGCATAGAAAATGCGGCACCCAGCCCACTCCGAAAATAATTTGTACAAGACAGAAATTATGAAAAATGCCTTCGCCAATCCCCATGTTGACATATGCACGCTTATCAGAAATAATTCAAATTCAAATTTATCATTAAAGCCTGCGATAAGCTATTGATATTTTGGTTATTTTATTTTTTAAAACATTTTTCGTTATAGCTGCATCTGAAAACAAATAGCATTTGTTTGTTTTGAATCAATGTAGAAAATTACACAATGACTGTTTCGGGTCGGTAGATATGTCAAGTTTTATGGTGGCAAATCAGACAATATTTATGCCTTGTATTAGAATGTTGCTGGTCCGTTTCCGTAAGCACCAATGTGACGCAAATGTCAGATTTATATTCTGGTTATTCCCCTACATTTCAGGGCGGTTACCAAAGTTTAATTTTGGTTTGTTTATCCATCCCCATCCCCACCTCAACCCCATCCCACCCACCGAAACAAAGTTATCCACACACGAATTCCAACCCATCCACCTAGACTGAGTTTATCCCCACCCCAATCAAACCTACCTAGTCAGATTTTACTCCAACTCGGAATCAATCTGATTAAAATCAGATCTTCACCCTGGACAGTGGAGATATGATTTTAAGCAGATTGACTTGGAATTCACTTTTTTCCTCAGTGGAATTTAACAATAATGGCCAGATAACTAAAAGAGTATTCCAAAACGGAAGGAACGAAACTACCCCCGCTGCTCACTTCCCCATCAACGCAGTAACCATCACGACCCATTTACGAAAACAACAAAAATTACGTGCAGCCTCGAGTGGTCACTGTCAATCACCGTCATCTCGCCTCTGTCCGCGTGGGTTGGAGTCTCAGGCTCGGCCAATGTTGGTATGTGAGAAAGCTGCTAGTATCTTCCCGCTGGTCGGTGGTTCTTACCGAGGTTTTTCCGGGTTCTTCGTCTACCAGTTATATTGGCCATCATGTATAGCCTATCTTGCGCTGAGGAATGGCGTTAAAAACAAAAACAAGAGCGACAACAACATAAACGTTAATGGTTGATCCCCAAAATGTTTTGAAAATATGTCCGCTGTGTTCTTGGTGTTTCCTAATACTGTTCAAACGTGAATGAATCTAGACCAATGGTAAGCAACTACCGAAGACTAAGATAACATTCTTCAATATTTCCCGTATAGTAAGTCTGTTTTTAAGTCTTTAATGAACGTCTACTGAAGACTGAGATGAACTTGCCTAATATTCCTAAAACAAAAAGCCCGTTTAACGACTACAGTGGTCGTATACTGAAGACTGAGATGAACTTGCCTAATATTCGTGCAACACTAGGCCTGATTGACGACCTGCGTGAATGTCTATTGGAGACTGAGATAAACTTGTCTAACATTCCCAAAACAGTAAGCCTATTTGACAACTATAGTGATCATCTACTGAAAACTGAGATAAACTTGTCTAATATTCCTGCAACAGTAGGCCTGTTTGACGATCTGAGTGAACATCTACTGAAGACTGAGATAAAGTTGTCTTTCATTCCTAACATAGTAAGCCTGTTTGACGACTCTATATCGTCTACTGAAGACTGAGATAAACTTGTCTAACATTCTTACAACAGTAAACCTGTTTGACGACTCTATATCGTCTACTGAAGACTGAGATAAACTTGTCTAACATTACTGCAACAATATGCCTGTTTGACGACTCTATATCGTCTATTGAAGACTGAGATAAACTTGTCTAACATTCTTACAACAGTAAGCCTGTTTGACGAACTTATCGCTCATCTACTGAAGACAGAGATACAAACTTGCTAACATTCATAGCATAGTAAGTCGCTTTTGACAGGCACATCATTTCCGCGACAGAAATAATGACCCGAAAATGTCTGTTATATGAATCTCAGCATTGTTATTTAGTGTCTTTGTTATGTGGAAATCTCGAAACCTTTAAATTGTTAATTCACTAAAGGTAACGCTACAATCGAATGTCTCTTCAGTAATTTGAATTTTGATCGCAAAAAACTGGATGAAAGTGCATGTGATCCAAAATATGAGTAATATTTGATGTCAGTTTTAACCTTTGTAGACAGGGAGGCGATTTAGTAGACAAATGGACATCTTGTGTTTAGTTTAAGAAAGGAAACAATGAGATTCTCTGGACAGAGTGACGTTACCATTTGTGGGGGGGGGGGGGGGGTTGCGGAGGGTGGGTGGGTTGGTGAGATATGTTCGATCATCATTTTGAGAAGAAAAGAAAAAAGACCAACCTTTATCATTTTCTCCCTGAAAATGTGAGTTATTTTACCTTAAAACGACGATATGAAGGAACCTCCGACCCCCCACCCCCACCCCCAAATCCGCCAACGATATTAGTTTATACATAATCCCATTTCATATTGTCAAGTAGCAGGATGGGCGTGGATAAGATGGGGTGAATTTAAAAAAGTATACATATATAATTGTACACTACAGGATGTCTCATAGGCAGACCGGTTCAGCCATGAATGGGGGACTATTACAGGATGTCGCATAGGGTCGGCTGTTTAAAACATGAATGGGGGACTATTACAGGATGTCGCATAGGGCCGGCTGTTTAAAACATGAATGAGGGACTTACAGACTTGTCTGAGAAGACAAGCCAAGTAAATGCATTTCCTGTTTACACTATGAATTTAACAATAGCAATGCAAAAACCAGCAGGCCGATGTGCTAATGACAATGCGCATTTCATCCGATAAAAATTGTAATTCCTTCCCCTAGGCTATGTAAGGTTTGTGTATGCATAATAAAAAATCAATGATACCTAATTTTGCTTATTTCAGTTTCCAGTTATTGCAAGTGTTTACAATTAATTGCGCTGAATTATTAATTAGACTGGTTGCTGCAGACGCCTGTACATAACCGCATTATGTCTGATCGACTTTGTGCCTTTTTTCAGTAACCATACAAAATGACATAATCAATGTTTGTAAACCATACAGTATCTGTTTAGACAGCGCATAAAGCCCGCAGTTTCACCATATTTTTTTATATTTGTTCGATTTTTCTTTATCTCCACTGTTGAATGAAGTTTTAACCAGTACCTGTTGGTATTAATGCAGTACTTTTAAATAAATTTTAAAATTGATTTTAATAATTGTGAGGGGGGAAAGGTATATAATTCATATTGTGGAAATTAAATCAGATGCTAAGATCTAGTCAAGCAATGCTAGTTATAAACAGAGCGGTCACATAAGCTTTATCCGCTCTGGGTCTAGAGCTCTACAGACATAGACATAAATTTTTTTTCTGGTGAGAGTAGATCGAGGTGATGAAATCTATTATTATTATTATTATTACTATTATTATTATTATTATTATTATTATTATTATTATTATTATTAATATTATTATTATTATTATTATTATTATTATTATTATTATTGATGATGTTGTTGTTACTATTGCACTTGTCCATATGTAGGTAGATTTAAAAGAGCTCTTGGAAACAATTTTTTTCTTAAAAAGTAGGAGTGTAAATAGGCTTCAGTCACGAAACAGTGTGATGTATACATACTATCTGCAACTCCCCCCCCCCAAAAAAATGAATTTTTGCTATATCGCATCAAACGCTTGAAGATCAGTGTATGGTTTTATCCGAAGATTCGAGATTCTAAAGCCATTTTGTTCTCTCTGACAAATCAAGTTTGATTATAACTTGGAATGGAATTGTATACCTAAGTGTACTTGGTTTGTTTTAGATAAAAAGTCGTGTTTACTGTTGACAAAGAAGATGTAAAAGAATAATAGTGTCGAAAATGAAGTATGACGGTTTCCATAGACATACAGCAAATCTTTTGGGTCGATTTCTCCCACATTGGGAGGAAATCCACAAAATCACGCCTTTATTACAAAACCTTACTGACTGGCAAAGACCGAAAAAGGAAAAAGAAAACTACTATATATATATATATATATATATATATATATATATATATATATATATATATATATATATATATATATATAGATAGATAGATAGATAGATAGATAGATAGATAGATATAATTGCAACAATGGCATGCAAATGAATAGGCTCTCTCTCTCTCTCTCTCTCTCTCTCTCTCTCTCTCGTTTACTAAAATCCCACCTAAAATCCAGTTTCCAATTCAGACATATCATGAAACCAATAGTTTTTCCTTTCACTGTGAAACTTATTGTTGTTTCTCTCTCTTTTTGCAGCATGTATTACATATCCAAGAAAAATATAATCTACTGACAGAATGGAAATAACCGCATAGACGTTTAATTAGTCGGAAAGGTTGTCGTTGGACCTCGTTATTATTAAGTATTGTCCGGCGGGGGCTTTTTTGGTGGTGGTGGTGGTGGGATGTTGGTAGCTAGTTAATAAACGTTTGTAAAATGATCAGCAATTGTTCTTTTCCACGTTTACAGCTAAACAGGAAAAATATTTATGGCAGTTGCTCATATAAAAAAAAACGTACAGTATTTATATCACTTGACGATATTGTAAACAGGTACTGCATTTATAACACTTTGTGATATTGTAAACATGTACTGTATTTATAGCACTTGGTGATATTGTACACATGTACTGTATTTATAACACTTATTATTATTGTAAACAGGAACTGTATTTTTAATAATCGATGATATGGAAACAAGTACGTTATTTATAACGACAATATTATAAACATGTGTTGTATTAATAATACTTGATGATATTGTAAGCATGTGCTGTACTTATCACACTTGATGATACCGTAAACATGTACAATATTTATAGACCGCTCCTGTGGCCTAAGTGGTTAAAGCGTCCGCCTCGGAGGCTGGAGGCCGCGGGTTCGAACCCCGGCCGAGTCATACCATAGACTTTTAAAATGATACTAGCAGTTACCTCGTTTGGCGCTCAGTATTAAGAGATTAGTGTCAGGACTAGTCGGCCAGGTGTGAGGATAATGTGACTGGGTGGGACATCATGCTACATGCTTGCGGCACGGTGCAACAGGGCTAAACAGCACTATAAACTGCCAAATCACCCACCTATCCACCCACTCAATATTTATAACGCTTGATGATATGGAAACAAGTAGAGGTTTTATGACGATGATATTGTGAACAGGTACAATATTTATAACACTTCGTGATACAGTAGACCCTTTCTTGAAATACTACCCGTTCTGTTAAAATAGTACGATAATAGGTAACATAAATTAATCTGTGATTTGAGAACATGGTCTCTAAAGACAGGTGTACTCTCATATCAGTGGTCTTTCAAGAGAGGTTTTACTGTATTGAATCAAGAGAGGTTTTACTGTATTGAACAAACTTGAACGAAGTTGAACTCAACAAGAGAGATAACTCCAAATTAGAATATTTAAAACATACGCAGATAAGCGCCCCTTTTTATAGTGCAATCGGCAGGTTAGGCGCACAACATTTGCTTAACTAAATTGCGGAGATTTTATACTATTCTCCTTTTGATATTTCAAACATTATCAGAATCTTTGTCAGCGGCACAGAGTCGACAGGATGCCAAAAGATTCTTTATTTTAAAACTGAACATATGGAATTATTTTTACTCTTTAAAAGAGAATTCTGGGACCTGAGGAAATCCTCTAACGTTCTCCAGAATCTTCTCATGGAAAATTTAAGACATGATGCCCGTACTTTAATCCATAATATCTGCTGAAAATTGGTGGAACAATTACTTGTGACCAACCAAAACAATAAATATATGTTTTAATAATATCAGTTTGAAAAGATATTTTGAGATGTTGAGTAAAACTGGGGCATATTGAAATCGAACAAGATCAAACAGGAACACACATTAGACCATTGACCCTGATGACTTACATTAATTAATAAATGAAGACAATATTGTGACTTCTAGGCTTCACAATGCATTGTCCCGTCACTGTATTTGGAATATAGCAGTATGGTCACAAACTCTATCACGTAGCATCCAATACTATAATAACAAACCCATCCGGACTATTTTATGCCAATCAACCTTATTTAATATATACAGTATCAAACTTTAAATTGGGAAAGGGAGTGCTATCAGTTTAGGTCATTGTAAATAATTGCATCATGTTGCATACTGTGGGCCAATATTCAAACGAACTGGACCTAAATATATAAAATTACATAGTAATTTTGGGCCGAAATGTGTTACAAAACACGGCTTGATTTTTATCATAGTTCAAGATTTGTTTTCTTTGGTTTATTTTAATGGTCTGTAACAGAAACACACACACACACACACACACACACACACACACACACACACAGAGTTGTTATTATAAAATGTTTTTAACGTAAATACGCAGGTGGGAGGGAGGAGGTTAGAACACATTTCGAAAAGATCAGTTACGCCTTAATGGATTTAGAAAGCAGATGAAACATTAAGTTGTAAGCAGAGACCAAATTCCTGTCAATAATATGCCTTTGTTATAATTTGTGTAGTTAGAGACGAAGAGCTTTAATGTAAAAACAAATACGAGAACATTTTTTAAAACATCAATATCAATGAGTCGTACTCTCGTAGACCACCGTGATATTTCAGTCCTGCACTTGAGTTTCTCGACCACTTTGTATTTCTTAATTGTAAACTGAGTAGAGTCCGTACAGGTTATGAAATACTGCCCGCCCCCCCCCCCAATATAAACAAACATTCCCCAAAACTTTTTGATTGTTTTCCAATGTCACGCAAACTCCTGCCGAATAAAGCATTTGCTGCTGTATATTATGCAGAGCCAGAAACATATCTTGCTGCCATCTCAAATGTACCAAGGAAGACCCATCTCTTATACTTTTTCTGCACTGGGTTCACAGGAAACTTCCGTACAGAAATAAACCGCTGTATTTATTCACTATTGAATATCAACGGTACTACTTTATATTTAAACAATTGCACTAGCAATACATCCAGATTTTAGAAGGCAGTTGGACACTATATCACTCTTTGATTCAAACGCAACAGTAGACTATAATGAAAGACAATACCTATCTGAAGATGTCTTTGTGTGTTATCAGTGGGTAAGAATTAGTGTTAATAACTGAGTTATATAGCAATCGGCATTATCAGTGGGTAAGAATTAGTATTAATAACTGAGTTATATAGCAATCGGCATGAGTACTGTATTTCAGATCTAATAACTGACCGCTTGAGTATTGATTTAACCGAAGAGTGAGATCTGCATTTTCTTTTCTGTTGGGTTCCTATATAAACTGAAACCAATCTTAGGCTTTAAAAGGTAGAATATTCAAAACAAATACACTCCAGTTGGAAGAAGAGTTAAAATAGTGGTTAAAACATTACACGCCAATAAATATGTAAGAAAACATAAAATTAAAGTAATCTTATGGCTAAAACACCAGATATTTTACATAATTTAGTATGTTGTATGGCTAACATGTTTCAAATTGACAGAAAATCCAATGTACGCAAAATTAAAAACAAAATTAAAATGTTCATGTAAACGATCTTAATCCTGTGGAAAATATGTTTGAAGAGTGAAAAGGCAGATAGTATGCGAAAAAGGTGTACAAAGAGCATTGAGAGAGATCTGCAAAAACAAATGTGACCTCAAGCTCGGAGTGATAAGTAGTGCAGGTGCGATACATAAACCAACCGAAGACAGATCCCTCACCCCCAGAAAATGCCTATTGTCCGTAAAATCTTTAATTAGATAGTAGAACGTCTGCATGAGCATCAATACTGATATCTCTAGCAAGGCTAGTTGCTTTATTTCTGACGCCATCCACATTCCCGAAATTAGCTATTCGCAATTAGATTCAAAGTATTGGTTCGTTTTTTACATATCAGCTAGTAAATCTGGCCATTTATGTAATTTATCATCAGGAGCTATCACAATAACGTTTTCATATATTAGTTCATACTTTTTATCGAAAATCTTGGTCCACAGAAAAGACGGAGAGCTGATAACAGTGTTTTACGTGTAGGCTCGTACAAAAGTAACAAAAGAAAAGAGTGAAGTCAACAAGCTTTGTAAATTTTACAAAATAATTTATTTCCCTAAAAAACAAGGTAAAAATATGAAATAGGACTTACGGTTTGTGAATCTAATCCAAAAGTTAATCCTAGAATTCAAAAATATAAGTCCTATCACTAAAAGGTTCTAATTGAATCCAAGTTCGAATCTCGATGAAGTTCCATGAAGGCGATGACGTCCTCTATAACCAGTTTGTTTAACAGTTCCTTGTTGAGTCACCAAGAATATAATTCCGGCTTTTGAATTCCGAATAATTTTAGTAAATGTCCTTGTCCAAGAATTTCGATGAAGAAGAGTATTTTCCAGGGTGAGTAAATTATTTTAAATAAAAAAACTCAAAACAAATGGCAACAACAGGAACACCTTTCGGCCTGAAGGTATAGTTTACGACTGACTCAGAAACACTGAGACTGAGAATTAAACCCAACGAAAAAGTTATTTCAAGCTCGTGTGATGGGTCACGTGATCACTCACTACAAGTCAATTAGCACGTAGACTAGAATAGTCCAACCTAAGAATCATTGATTCCCACACTCGAAATGAATTTAAAAACAGCTGTTTACAACAGAGCTAACACGTGGGCTGAACATGTCTTTGGTAATAACCAATCATTTTCACTTAGTGTTTACAAAATCGGAACCAAGGTCAAGAACTAGGTTAGCTAAAATACAATGTAGCAATCATTTTCCGTTCTAAACAGGCTAAAAGAACTGAACTAAATTTACTGGGAAAAATGTCAAATCCAGTAAAAAATATTATCCTGACAATAAAATGAAATGAAATAAAAATAAAGTAAAAGCGAATTTAAAACTAACACACAAGTAATTTAATTACATATACGTAACACTTCCCCATAAATAAAAAGAAAGATTTATATCATAAAGCTATCTTTTTTTCCATATGTAAATTATACATGATATAAAACAAAATCACATAAGACAAACTCTTACGAATTATTCAAAGTGTACACGAAATAATATTTCTATACACGGGAAAGTGCATCTGCAATCAAGTTATCTTTTCCCTTGATGTGCCTGATGTATATTATATTCTTGTGAAAACAAACTCCACCTTAATAATCTTTGATTTTTATTTTTCATCTTGTCAGTGAAATTCAGGGGGTTGTGATCACTAAACACAACAACCGGAGAAGGAGCTGAGCTAATGTAAACTTCAAAATGTTGTAATGCCACTATTAAGCCAAACATTCCTTCTCGATTGTTGAGTAATTTCTTTGGTGCTTATTTAATTTCTTAGAGAAATAGCACACTGGATGATCAACACCATGCTCCAACCCCAACATCACTTGCATCAATAGAAAGTTTAAAAGATTGACTGAAATTTGGAGCTGTAAGAACCGACACATTTTTAAGTATGGCTTTTAACCTATCAAAAGCCTCCTGACATTTATCAGTCCAAAGAAACTTGTTTTTCTTGCTCAACAAGTTTGTCAGGGGTTCAGCAATATTAGAAAAATTGGAACAAAATTTCCGATAGTATCCAGCCATACCCAAAAATCGCATCAGCTGCTTTTTACTGACAGGCACAGGGAAATCAGAGATAGCCTTAACCTTAGCATCTATAGGTTTAACTTGAACATGTCCCACAATATGTCCTAGAAAAATTACACAAGCATGGCAAAACTCACTTTCAGATAAATTGATTGTCAAACTTGCATCAGTGAGTCTGTCAAAGAATTTCCAAATTGTTGCTAGATGTTCTTTCCAGGTGTCGTTGTAGATGATGACATCATCAATGTAAGCATCACAATTATCTAGACCAGAGGTAATCATATTCATCAAACGTTGAAAGGTACTTGGGGAACCCTTCATCCAAAACGGCATCACTTTATATTGATAAAGTCCATCTGGAGTCACGAATGCCGAAATTTCCTTTGCTCTTTCCGTTAGTGGAATTTGCCAAAATCCTTTCAGAAGGTAAAATTTGGTGACATACTTAGCATTTCCAATTTTATCAATACAGTCATCGATTCTTGGTAATGGAAATAAATCTGTTTTTGTCACACTGTTCGCCTTCCTATAATCAGTGCACATACGGAAAGTTTTATCTCATTTCAGAACAAGTATACATGGTGAACTCCAGACACTTTTACTGGGCTCTATGAAATCATTCTCCAGTAAGTGCTGAATTTCCTTTTTCAAGTAATCCTGTTTGAGAGGGTTCATCCTGTATGGATGTTGTTTCACAGGTTTAGAATTCACAATTTCAACAGCATGAAAAATTTTGTGTGTCCTCGTAGGAACATCTGGAAATAGGTGCTCATATTCAAATAATAGCTGTTTAAGTTCATTATTTTCCTATTGTTGCACATGTAAAAGTTTCTGGTCCAGATATTTCATAATTTCCGAATTCCGAAGATTTGTCAATCCAAGATCAGTAGAGTCCGACTGAATTTCTTCACTTACATCCTGAGTGAGCGGAACAGGTACAACTAAATTAACTGCATGATTTACCTGGCTATCTCTCTCAATATACTGGTACTCCTTTAATTTATTTAGATCAGAGTAGTAATATAATTTAACTCATTCATTTTCTTCTTAACTTTGTAAGGGCCGTAAAATGAAATAAAAATAAAGTAAAAGCGAATTTAAAACTAACACACAAGTAGTTTAATTCCATATATGTAACACGTGTAACAAAACAATCTTTATACTGTATACGATTTCTGCAAGATTTAGTGCAAACAACATGTTACTACATTAAAGATATCTGCAAATTACATTGGGGCCCCGGTTGGCCGACTGGTCAAGAACGCTTGCCTTTACCGATCACTGCCATTAGACCTCTGTCTCGGGACAAGCCAGTGGGGGTATGTGAGAGAGGTAACCAGTAGGTTCCCTTAGGTCAGTGATTCTAACCTGGGCTTTTCCGGGCTCTCCTCCATACTGGTTCTGAAAAACTGTTAAAGTCCAAGCAATAACAATAACAACAAAACAACAAAATTATAGTATTGTGAGGTTCGCATAAGTAAAGTTTTTTTTCGCTCTTTCATAAACATACATTCGTATATAAAACCTATGCTATTTATTAATATAACATTGAACATAACTGATCACAGATGATTCTTTTGGAAATTAACCTGAGCATCGGACAAGAAATAAGTAGGCATTTTATGAACATCTACATTTTTTTTCTATTGGTTATAATCGCTTCAGTATGACATGATGATGTCTTTAACAAGCATTCTACCCAAATTGTTTATAGTGGCAGTGTTGGAATCTCCTTTCACCTTCATATCAAATAATATGAACACGACCAGGTAGAACCGGTATGTTTGGGGTTAGCTTTAGTGTTGCTAGTTGTAATGTTTATTAGGAGCAATGCTGGTAGAAGTAAATGTGGTACATTGAAGGTACATAACTCTTTGTGACATCTTTTTCTATCTACATGGGGGTATTTATAGACGTGCATTTAGAGTTATGTTCTGAAAAAGGACACCTGTTCTTTCGATTGAAAGAAACATCGGAGACTTTTTTTTTTTTTACAAATTACTGTTAGCAGGATATACACTTGTTCCCATCACAAGCGATCATAAATATATTTTACCTTTTATGAAGTTATTTTTCAAAATCTTTACAACTATACATTCATCTAGCTTTTTGTTTTTGCTATCGTCATTTTAATTTATAAGTAAATTTGTAAGATAATCAATGTAAACAAATTTTACGTGCAAGATGATTTACCACAAGTTAAATCATTAGAGGTTTGTAACTTCATATGAGGGGAAATATAGTACTATATTGCATAACCGAAGGAGAGTCAAAACACTGAATTCGATACAGGTTTAAACATAATCAGTATATTATATGAATAAACTTCACTAAACCTTAAAGGCGCAATAGTGCAGCTGAGAGTCAGTGTAGATGATTTAAACCAGTGAACATATTCAACAAAGAAGATATGAGCTAGTTCCATAACGATTACCTCTTCAACAGTTCTTTCCTTGCCAGCTGATTGAATAACTGCATGAGTACTAGTGTACTAATACAATGAGTACTAGTGTACTAGTACCATGAGTACGATTGGTACTAGTGTAATGATAACAGATTTTACAGTTTTGATTATAGGAACAAATACTTGAAGAAAAAAGAACTGGAAAATATTATTTTAATTATTTTAAGATTCCTCATTGTTTTGTTGTTGGCCTTTTGAAATCTAAATGTTGGAAATTTATCAAACTAGCATACCATGCAGATGAAGGGAACCCTAGCCTCAATGACGAAAATAAAAATTCGAGTGAAGTGAGCAATTTCGTAAGATTTTATTCCGTTGTCTTAGAGTTCATTTTGTAAAGTGTCCACGTTACAGGTTGGAAGAAATTATCGATTTCAAACTCTATATTATTTAATCTGAAAATGACTTGAAAGTTTAAGCAGTTATCCCTAACGGTTGCATGCGTCTTCTTGATTTATTTATCGCCCATTTTCCAGCTCTTTATTAATAAAGAATTTGACATTTTTCTGATTAAAAGTTGAATTTGCGATAACTATGTTCAGTTTTATTTGTTTCCTTCGATTCCTGTCCCAATTATATTTCAAGTTGGACGTTGTCAATTTCTCCTATACTAAAATAACTACGACATATATGATGGGGAAAGTTGTTCTGAAACGAATTGTTTATAAGTCTTTATGATGCTGATAGTTATGCTCATGATGTTACAAAACAAATGCACGATCAAATTCAAGTTGACGATACCATAAAACTACCTATGAGACAATTCGATGCCTGTAACTAATATTGTAGCAATCTTCGATCCAAATTACATAAAACTGGAGTTATTATTCGCACATTCTGGTTATTCTAGACACCGAAAGAAATGACGCAAGAGGTGTAAACAGATATAATAATGGCAAAATATGCCTCATATTCAAAGGCAGAATCGATGGAACTATTTATTGAAGGATCACACAACATAATGGCACAAACTGTTATCACCTAGTTCAATTGATAGAAGATCGGAGGATCAAGTATATTGCTACAATGTGCCCGGGTGGCTGAGTTGTCTCAAGTACTCGCCTTGACCGATCACTGTCATCTCACCTCTGCCCGTGTCAGTTCTAGTCTCGGGATTGACCAATGCGAGGTTGTCAGAATGTTTGCCGGCAGCTTCCCGTGGGTCGGTGGTTCTAACTCTAATTCTTCCACCAGTTATACTGGCCGCCATGTATGGCTTATGCTGAAAATGATGTTAAACGCAAAACAACAACAACAACAACAACAGCAACACTATTGCTACAGAATTAAATAATGAGGATTCAGCAAATCGAGATCTTGAGCCTGCTAAATCTGGAAAGACTAAATATTCTTAGGGACTCAGAAGAAACCCGGCGTGATAACCAGGTTGAACATATTTTTTGTAGAAAGACAACTATAAGAAGATAGTGAAAGTATAAACAACTACAGGAAGAAGTTCTTATTTATGTAGAGGAATTAACTGGTGGATTAAGAAATGTAATTACTGGCATGAATTACACAAAATAATGAAAACGGCGCAAATTCAAAATGGTTTGCCAACTTTTCCGGGCTAAGCAAGCTCTTCTTTAGGAAAAGAAAACAACAACTTACATATACAAAATAAACACTTTAACACAAAATCTACCATAACTTCTGGACTCCTACATGTTAAAATCATCTGGAGCAATTTACAACAAGAGATATAACCATATAAAGTTCTGCAAAAATAATAGACGATAGGGTTTTTGTGTCTATCACACAGCAAATCAATCTGTTTTGACCTAATTATAAGTTGTGAACATAGAATGGAAACGCACCTTGGCGTGAGATCAACGCCATCTACAGGATTTGGTAAACCAATTATATGCCGGCAGAGTTTGCAAGGAAGTACTTGAAGGTAAGATGTTAAGATAATGGTTTATGGGGATAATGGGCAACAACAATAAATGGCTGTAATTTTGGCAAGGCTGTAACTTGGTTAGATTTTTTCGTTTAGGCCTTGTACGTGTGCGTTCTATGTATGTCCACCCCAAGTTTGATTCAGTAGATAAGAACTCGAGGGACTCGACTGAATGTCCATTCGAGTTGTAGTGGTTGGCGACTTTTGTTATGAATGTGTGGCTTTCGTGATTATTCATTAGTTTTCTGAAATCAATGGCTCATGATACAAATTCCCAAGCGCTCCACCAAGGGACGAATGAGTTGCCAGATTTACTAGTCCCCGTGGGGCCCCAAGTGGCCGAGTGGTCTAAAGCGCTTTCCGTTACGGATCACTGCCACCTCACCTCTGTCTGCGTAGGTTCGAGTCTAGGATTCGGCGAATGTGGATATGTGAGAAAGCTCGCCCGTAGCTTCTCGTGGGTCGGTGGTTCTTTCCGGGGATTTCACGGTTTCTTCCTCCACCATTAATACTGGCCGCCATGTATAGCCTATCGTGTGCTGAAAAATGGCGTTAAGCCCCACAACAACAACAACAACTAGTCCCTGTCCTCGTTGTAATCAACACAGAACACTTTTCCACTACACTGCTTAAAATTTTACTAAAAACCACATGCAAGATTGACACTAAAATACGTCAAAACCTTGACAATATTATGTTCTAATACAATGCTCTTTAGGCAAATATATAAAATGCACAAGGTTTGTAACTCGAGAAATGGCAGTTTCACATTGAATTTGTTAGCTGTACACAGTGAAACATGTCAGTATTCTAGGGGTCATTTTCCTTTTCAATAGACTGTCACTCATCTTTAGAGATTACGATATTTAGGAAGTTAGGAGACATAGAAAATGCTAACATGGTATGATTTTCGCCTGGTCAGACATTGCTGCCTTGGTCCCAGATCACCGGTATTTTCAAGACTGTGTTTTTACTAATACTGTCACACCAAAATAAAGACACCAATTTATTTATATGTTTTTACATTTCGCGTGACCAGTGTCAGTAACTCAGACATACAGACACAAATTAATATTAATCTTTGTACTCATTTCATTCCAAGCATAGTTTACAAAACTTTTTCAATCACTGATTTATAATAATCCAGACTGGAACTTACAGCAGTGTCTGACAAATAAAAACACTTTGCGCGTATTTGGTATGCCTTAGAAAAATAATTAAAATTTTCTAAGACAAAATTTGAAGAACCTTGCCTATTATGACTTTTTTTAAATAATGAACACAATTTCGTTCTAAACGACTGCGATGTTAATTCGATAGTGAATTTGTTAGTTTTAACTCTCCGTACTGTAATTTTTGTAGCAGGATAGTGTCTTGAGGGTGCTTAGAAACATCGAAACGCACCGAAACACCGGAACACACCTAAAACACCGGAACGCAATAAAAAGACCTAAACGCACTTCATTTATATCGTATGTATAATCCATATCTGTGAAATTTTATTAGTTATATCATAAATTAATATGTACATTCTTTACCTCAAGTGATGCAACTCAAATTCACAAGAAGCTGGAAATTGCTCACTTTTTGGCTCAGTTTTGAAAGCAAATAAATTGAATATTAACAGCGTGTATTGCAATGTATACATGAGTTTAATGCTTATGCTATTAATAATCATTGATTAAGTTGATTATTATATTGTAGTTATTAATAATGACATTATTCTTATTATCTTAAGTTTTGCAATGTGTAGAATTTGCGCCAACCAGCAATTGAGACAGCTGTAAAGTTTAAGTGTAACTTTCATTAATTATGCGCGAACAATTATTTTAATGGTCTAAATGCAAAGAAACGTGCGAGAATGGCGTGTCAAATCATTTCCTTACTTATTTCGTTATTTATATCACAACAAAAGCTGTTTGCGCACGACTCGGAGTAGTTACAGTTTCCATACTGATTACCGTTACTGGTATATCGAACAAATGTACTAGCTAATAGTACATAGTATACCACTGGCTGGCTAATGTATGCTTTCAAGCATATCGACAGTCTTTCGTTAAGCGTTCTTTAAACCTATTCTGCTATTGGAGAAAGAGTATGGAATACTGGATAGTTGCAGAAATGGGTTTAATACACAAGGACAATTTTTGGAACATATTTCAAAATGTACTTGTTTCATATAACACATAAATGTTTAAAAATTATTATACAAATAAGGCAAGTCTGACGTGCCCACTCGGAGAGTAAATAAGATTAAATATAGCAACAACAGAAATAAACGCATCCCAAGTTTTATGAATTAAACTGACAAGTCTGTGGCCTCAGCATACGACCTCATGAACAATATATATATATATATATATATATATATATATATATATATATATATATATATATATATATATATATATATATATATATTTCGTTTGTTAAAATATACTAAGTAATTAACACGTTGTCGTACTGAACAATTTTCTAGTACTGGATGGCCAAATGTGGCCTGTGGCCACGGGAATCTTTCGTGTGGTTTGCTCTCGTACAATAATTAGTTCTATAATTATAATGTAAATCAGCATGCATTGCCCACGAGCATTATACATCGTTGGTTGATGTGGCCTGCGGGTTGAAGAAGAAGGACCACCCTGTTCTAGTATATGCATGTTTATATACACTGCATCACATAACCAATCAAAAAACTATAATATAAATCTTATTAATATGAAATTTGAACATGATCAAAAAATATGTTCAGAAATGCGGACATTTAAAGGTATCAATTTATTAGCAATCAAACAGTGGATTTGCGGAGTATGCGGTTTTGAACATCAGTATGATAATAGTGAGGTGATTCAACAAATTAATAGTATATATACATGTAGGTTTATACACGTGATCGCGGAAATTACGATGCGACAAGAAGTGCATTCGTTGTAATATACCATATCTAAAATTATGCTATTTGTTTGTCTTAATCTTTTTATTTGTCACTGTTCTTTCATTTATTTTCCATTTTCCTTGTCGGTTTCCTCAGAGCCACGATTTCTGACTGTCTGTCTGATGGTGTCATGTATTTACTGTCTGTAAGAATGAAGTTTCGGAATTTTTGTACAGTTTTTTGTCTTTGTTCGGTAGTTTGTACCATCCATTCTGTCTTTGAAATTTGAAATTGTCTCTCACTATTGTCAAATAACAAAATCGTAAAAGAGACGAAAATATCACCCGATTGCTTGAATGCACCTGCCATTCACTCATGTTAAGTTACAATGTGCAAACTGACCAAGACTGTATTGTATCCAGGTTAACTATACGACGGTGTCTCGCAAAAAAAAATCATTATTTTAACATGCATTCACTGTGAGTGCAAATGAAAATCTTTTCGCTAGCATGGGTTACAAAAGTATTATTAAAGGAAGTTATAGCTGTGTATACTATTTGCCCTACAAACATCAATTATAATTACATCTGGCAAACAAACAGAAGCCCGGGTGATGAATAAACACAACTGGCAGCAGCAATAAACTCCTTGCTTAAACTTACCGACAGGATATCAAATACAAAGGTTATTTTATTACAATGCAAACCAATCCCGGAAACTGACTTTGGTATCTTTTAAGTGTGCCGATTTTTTCTTATGAAGTCGGCCGACATAAGGAAACCAAGTTTGTTTCCTTTGGATTCTTTAAGTGTGCCGATTTCTTTTTTTTTTAAAAAGTTGGCCGAAGCCAGCATTGATTCCATTTTACCTGTAATAGTATTAATGGGAAATTTTATAAATTGAAACAATAGAACAGTTTTGAAAACGATACAATCTAGTGCGTCGTGCACGCATATCGATATAAGGCTGAACAGTAAATTAGTTTTCAGTAGTTTCATCTAAATGTTCCCTATCCATAGTTTATAGTGTTTTATTTTTCGACAACAAGAAGCATGTACTTCGTCTTGTGGGGGATAAATGTACGTCATTTCCGGTTGGCGTCCTCTACAGGTGGGAAATCGTAGCTAAGGGGAAGTAACAGCGTTGTATACTTCTATTTTGAGTAATTAAATTATTATTTCTTCTTTACACTTGATAATTTTTTTGTTATTTTTGTGCGATTATAACTACTTTTAATCATGTAATGCAAATCTGATGTAAAAAAAAAAAAAAAAAAAAAAAATGTTGGAGTATGGCCGGTGACCGTTAAGCATGAATTTAGGGGGCGCTCACCAGTTATTATGTACTTTTCAGAGAGTGACGTATGTAAGATGAAGTTGTTTGCATTTAAAACATGCACTGTAGAGAGAATGTTAGCATACCTCTATGCTACTTTCATGTAATGTGGCTGACATGTCTTTGAATATTGTACTTTTGGAAATTGTAAATGATCGTAGCGCACTGCTAACTAAAATTGCTGCTCCTTTGTGCTCCAAAAATCAGCCTGAATTTGTCTAAAGTACACTATCCTTTGCAGCTACTAAATAGGGAAAATAAATTTTGCCAGAGTAGACAATACCAGCTTCTGAAAGTGCAATGAATGAATTACCAAATATGTCACGTTTCGCAGTCCAGGTATCAGGAAATGTATAAAAGTTGGATATATTATGACCGCGTTTGATGTGTAAACATAGCCGAAAATAGTGTTAATTGAGTATGCAAGTCGCCAGCCACCCAGATCATAGAATAGCCGCCAGTCAAAGGGCCTGTCGTCCTCACACCCAGACGTTAAACCATGGGCCCAGGGATCAAAGGGAAGCCCGCAGGGTGACCGGGGCGTGTTCTCACCCGCCACGTAGACAGACAAGCGAGAAGACATTGTCAGTAAGTTTGATTGGGACCGTCAACAGCGACATCCAATTGGAATTAAGATAGAGGGTGGGAGTAAACCTTAGATCGAAATTTTAGCTTAAACGTGCAGTAAATTTATCAGTATACCTGGGCAGATTATGAGAAGTAGACCTAGCGGGTTTAGCGAAGGGATACTCCGAGAGAAGCCACTCGTAATTTGGCGGGAATCTTAGGACCAGAATTGTAAGACAAGGAAAAGCTTCGACAAGGTCAGTGGGCTATTTGCTCGATTTTTGCAAAACATTACGGCGTCATAATTGTAAGTATTTGTAGCATGTATACTTAATTACTGGGATTGTTTTAGTATGTAGAATTACCTTGTAGTGTTTCATGTATAAGCGTATTTGAGACATGAATTTGAGTTTACGTAGAGAATTATGTAGATTGCTAGTCCGTCAGAATTAATATTGTAATTCGCTGGTATGTTACTTCGTAGTAACCAGTACCTTTAGTAATGCGTTATGTTAGAGTTTACGCATGTTTGAATTGGAGTTTAGGAAAATGATTGATTTATGTACGATTAGTTACGATAGATGTGTGAATATATCAGAGCATGGATATTTGAAAATTGTATATTTGGTATGAGTTGTGATGTAAAGATATGCGTCTGATTGTTGGTTATTGGTTGGTGTAATGGAATTATGAGGATGTACTGATGTGAAGCAATTTATTGTTGTATGTATAAGAGTAATTAATACCATGCTTCCATCAGGTTGTGTTATTATGTAGTGTTTTACCATAGAAGAATGTATGCGTATTTCGGTGTGAATGAATGCGTGGCCGGTGAAATTTAATAGCCTTATCTGATGATAGGCTGTGTGTAGTGTGAGATGTGAGCGCTGAGGAAAATATTGTACCATCCTTGTGTTTTCACAGGAAGCTTTTCGGGGGACAGAACTTCCGGTTTAAGTTCAGTAGTCCCGAGTCTCTAAGAGGGAGACGGAAGTGAGACTGACAGTGCAGTCGGAGTCGACAACGTGCAGTCGTCATAGAAAGAGGGATAGAAAGGGAGGAGGAGGAAAGTGGTCTGGAGGAGGAAATAGAGAAGGAGGAGGAGAAGGAACTTGGAGGGAGTCAGGGAGGACGAGAGGGAATTAGGAGATAGAGAGGAGTACACAGATGAGTAGTACACAAGGACAGGTGGAAATCTCTCACACTACGAATCAAATGATGCGATAGGCTAGAAAAGGGTCGAGCGGAAGAATTGTATTTGGGAAATTCGAACTATTGATCTTTTAACTGTTATTAAATTGTCATTATTGAACTTCACCCTTTGTTTTGTATCTTTATTCATTTAACCGTCGGCATTGCTGACTGGGGGCTCGGAGCTGTATATCTAACTGTCACTAAATCAACTTCCAACCAAAATCGAGCCTGGGTGGGACTTCTACAATAATTTAAATAATTTAAATAAATATTGGAGGCACCCCACCCCCAATCCCCCACAACCAAAACCTCACAGTGGGGGCTCGACTTGCATACTCAATTAACACTATTTTCGGCTATGTTTACACATCAAACGCGGTCATAATATATCCAACTTTTATACATTTCCTGATACCTGGACTGCGAAACGTGACACCCCCCCACGCTTGAGAATAAAATAGGGATTTTATTCTCCCATAATTGCTCCAAATGCAAATGTGCATTACTACGCGCAACAACAGAACAAAATACTAACGACGCTACACGCTGACTACGGACACGAATGCACGCACAACATACGGTTATTTACTGCGCGATCTATGTCATTTCAGCGCTTCGGCTCATGAAATCGGCGCCTACATTCTCGGTTCCTTTCATATCTTATCCGCATCTGATACTGCTGTAAGAACAGCGACCAACGCATCAAGCGTCCATTGGACAATTTCGCCTGTGCGAGATAGGCGAGGGGTTGGTGGTCGGTCTCCAATATGAACTTCCGCCCGTATAAGTACCGCTCGAACCGTGCTATTCCGAACACGATTCCGAGGCATTCCCTCTCCGATACGGAGTAGTTCTTCTCGGCAGCAGACAGCTTCCGGCTGCCGTACGCGACGCGATAACCTCCGGATAGCGTGCAACGTAGTCTATGACTGTTGGAATATACCTATTTCCTTGTGGCGACGCGTGTTTCATCGGTCCGATCGAACCCACCGCTACGCGTCGAAATGGTTCATCGATACGGGGTGTACTCCCCAAGGGGACGGGTCGGTGATCCGTTTTCGGTGCCATTCTCTGACACTTGTCACAAGAGAGACAGAACCGCTTAACATCTCCTCGGAACCCTGGCCAGTAGAATTCATTGACAAGACGTTCACGCGTCTTGGCAATTCCCATGTGTCCTTCCAGGAGACTTTCATGCGCGAGTTTCAACACTTCACCTCGCTTCTCCTTTGGCACGACGACTTGCTTGAAGAGTTCGTTTCCCTTCCTGGCGTGGCGATACAAGATCCCCTTCTTGTACACGAACTTCACCGCGCCATTCGGAGTTTCTTTCTCCGTTCCTTCTGCAGCGTGCTTATGCACCTGCGCCAGAGTTGCGTCATCCTGCTGCAGCTTTCTCAACTCGGCCGGAAGTACGTTACTGACCGGTGTTGACGTAACTTCCATCGGCTTCGGTTTTGTTTGTCGACTCTGGGACCTGGTTTCTACCGCACTCACCGGTTCCGGTGTGCAGGTTTCGGGGTTCGGTTGTGGCAACACATAACGACATCCCAGTATGACGTCATGTGATAGCCCATCCAAGCACGCAGCTTCAATTTTCCCCTTCACGTACGGTGAATCGAGGTCAATGACAGCCACTGGCAACGAGTCACGCGCGCTGTTCGCGTACTGAACCTCAATTACCTCCCCCGTGTAGTCCTCAGGCTCCACGTATTTCTTGTCGACAAGAGCCGGAACGCTACACCCCGTGTCGTACAAGAGAGTGGCACCTTCTCCGTTGACAGTTGCAGACGCGAGGTTTGCTGGTTTACAGCTTGCCTCCGTCTCGCACTTCTTTCGAGCGACGGCATTCACCTGGGTCTGCCTGCCCTTGGGACAGTCCCGTGCAAAATGCCCCGAGCGCTTGCAGTTGTAGCACGTCGACGGCCCTCGCCGTCCTGCAAGGCCCGTGGTTGAGGCCTGTCCAGGTCTATGGGTGGCATCCTTACCTGTGGATCCCCCTCCGACCTTCCCGTCGCCCTGACGGTTACGGACAGCCGGCTCTCCCTCAACCACCCGGCGCGACTCAGTGGGTCGGGGTCGGTCAGTACCCCCGGAACCTCCACTCTTCGAGTGTGCCTGCTCGTACCTCTCCGCCATGCTAGCGATCTCTTCGAGAGTCCTGTGCTCTCTTTCCGCTAGGAATACTGTCAACTCGCGACGGTAAGTACTCAGGACATGCTCCTTGAGTATAACCTCGCGTAACCCGTCGTACGATCGTTCGACTTCTGCCATCTTCATCCACTTCTCGAATAACCCTCGAACACGGGTGTGGAATTGAGAGTGGGTTTCCGTTGCCTTTTTCGTCGAGTCCCGAAAAAGTTTACGGTACGTTTCGGCGGTAAGCCGATAATGGCAAAGAAGGGCCTTTTTGAGTGCGTTGTAGTCGTCAGCATCTTCTGCGGCTAAGTTATGGTAAACTTCGCGAGCGGCACCCTGCAAAAAGGCTGAGACGTTAATCGCCCAATGTTGCTCGGGAATTTTGTGAACGCACGCGAGTTTCTCGAATTGCACAAGGAAGTCGTCAATGGACTCTTCCTTGTCGTTGAAACGCGGCATACTTATCTGCACCATTCGGTGGTCGACAATCGGTCGTACGCTTCCTCCAGAACTCGTACTGGAGTCGTCCCTATCGGCGGTCCTAGCTTCTACCCTTAATTTTTCCATTTCGAGAGCGTGGGCCAGCTCTCTTTCTTTCGCGGTCGCTGCTATCCTGGCCAGCTCCAGCTCTTTCTGGGTCTCTCTGTCAGCTGCTATCCTGGCCAGCTCCAGCTCTTTCTCTCTGTCCGCTGATATCTTGGCCAGCTCCAGCTCTCTTTCAGCTGTTTGCTTGGCCATCTCCCTTTCGGCTGCTTTTTCGGCCTTCCATTCTTTGAGTCTCTCCTCGATGAATGTTGCCAGACGATCTCCCTCGTAACCCAGATCTTCCTTGCCCATGGCGCGATACTCTTTAATTACCTGTCTTTCCGTAGCCATTTTATGATACTACTAACAGTAAGTGATACCTTGTCTCGACTCACTAAACAAACAACTGATGTTACAAGTGCCCAACCCAATACTCACCTGTTGACAACGACTAACTTCGCTCAGGTAAGATATTTTGCTCGATATTTGCTTCACAATTACTGCAAGTAAATGAAATCTACCACACATGCAAATATCAATATATAACATACACAATTTCAAATAAAAAAAAATTCAAAATACACAGGATGGAAAATATCTCACAACTGTTCACTACTACTTCCTAATAAATAATACTTATGTCTAATTCAGATCCCGGACGAAGCCGCCACTGTGAGGTTTTGGTTGTGGGGGATTGGGTGGGACTTCTACAATAATTTAAATAAATATTGGAGGCACCCCACCCCCAATCCCCCACAACCAAAACCTCACAAAATATATAAAAATTTTAAAAAAGTTATCGGCTCTTTTTTCTACACTTTACCTCTGCAGTTCAGGAAGTGAAAATGACCATGTGGATCTAGCACCTTTTTGAAAGGTGCACATCTAGAGTAAGGCCAAGCTGTATACTCTATAACCAATATTACACCCATCAATCATACACCAAAATAAAGGGAATTAAAGTTCTTTGAACAATGCCTAAGATATACAAGGTCTTTTTTATATAGTCAGTATAACCAGTGAGGAAACCAGGGGAAATTCTTTTTCTTTAAAATTCTAACTCTATGCAAAATACGAAACTGTAGAGCGCCACCTTAAGAGCTGTAGATAATTGTTTTCTTTTCTTGAATGTCCAATAAAATCGTCTGTTCTTTTGAGACTTATGAGACTTTCTGATAGCCACATATTTAATCACGTGTTGTAACACTGTGTGTTTCAACATTATTGTATACCCAATTTTTTATGTCTTGTGATCTACGCTAGAAAAACAAAGGCATGGAAATTATTAATAATTGTGTGCTGTTATTCTAGGAATGCATCCTAAATTGTATTGATAATTTTGACAGACATTGTGTGCAATTTTACTGTTTCATAAGGTTTCTTGTTGAAAAGTGAATATTTATGTATGCATGTTCTTATAGTATGTTTTTATATTTCGGTGTTTATCTGCTGCTGCTATTCTAGGATTGCATCCTATATGGTACTATTAACTTTGACAGCCACTGTGTGCAATTTTGTTGTGGTGTAAGGTTTCTTGTTGAAAAGTGACTATCTATTTATGCATGTTTGTATAGTTCGGTGCTTATCTGCGGCTGTTATTTTAGAATTGCCTACTATCTTGTACTGTTAAAATTTATTTGACAGCCATTATGTGCAATACTGTTGTAGTGTAAGGTAAATGTGTAGAATTTGATATTAGAATTTAATATTCATGTATTATCACTAACTGTTGTTATTATTAATAGAATTATAAATCTGAAATTGCGTTAGCGTTATTTTGTCATTTGTTGCTAATGCTATTTAGACCTTGTACCTTTTCTTCTTGTCGATCTATCTCAACGTATCGCAAATAATTTCATGGTCACTCACGTACGATTGTGAAATACTGCACAACGTTATTTTACAGCACTGTATTTATAGATATTTCATAATAAAACATAAGGATTTTATATTTATGTATTAGTTACTTTTAGTATACATAATATTAGTAATTAGTAATTGATACATAAATGGGCATTTTGGACCTGGCCTTTTCAACACTAGTCCGTTTTGGTCATGGGCTCTTTTGGTACCGGTCCGTTTTGACCCTGATCCGTATATACGATATTGAGTTTCGGTGTTTTCCATGTGTTCCGGTGTTTCGGTGCGTTTCGGTGTTTCGTTACACCGGAGTCTTGAGACTCATTGTTCACTAAAGTAGGGTAACATGGTCATATTCCGATCAGTAGGGTAATTCCGACCGTGGATGTACCTCCCGCTGTTTACAACAAAGATATGCAATGTTCTTTGTTTTTATTTGTGCACATGCTTATGCAAATCAGTAAAGAGGTTTCCAGGAGGGCATCGCGTGACAATATGACGCAATAGCCTCAGTATTCCCTCTTCCGCGCGAGTTCAGAAGCGGCATTCATACATTTGTTTTATTTTTTATTCAGGCCCCCCCCCCCCCGCGCTAGTCAAACATCAATCATTCAAGATTTGTACAGCTTTCAATAACATACTAATTATGCTGTCGTAGCTTTAAAATAATACTTTGTCTCTCTAAAAATAATGTAAAAATTGCACCAGTTTTATGACAAATAAAAATAGTATGCAATGTTCTGTATAGTGGTCGGATTTATCCCAGGATATTTTTCATAAGAGGACAATTCCGACCAAGAACACAAGCTTAAAGAAAATGTAAAATTATGATTAGTTTGTATTGAACTTTGAAGAAAAAAAATAACCCCTAGGAATAAATACGTAATTAAAAACAAATAAATACAAAATTAAAGGTATAAATCTAAATAAAAATAAAATGTCAACGCTCTCCACAATTATCTCTATAACAACATCTACAATTACTTATGTAGCAATATCGCTTTCTGTCTGCTATCTCTCTATCTGAAAAAAAATAAATAAAAACAATTAAAGGCTTTTAAATCTGTCAAGATAAAAAATATTTTACAGATGAAACTTGTATATGTACGGTCCATATATGGTGGTCGGAATTACACATATCAGAGGTCCGTATAAGCCACAACACGGTCGGATTTATCCCTGTGTATATAGTCATAATAAAATCATTTTTTTCAGTAATAAGGTCTCACTGGACAGTTTATCTGGTGAATTTTCATCCGACAATGACCTATTGCAGAAAATGAGAATACTTTTACGCTGAAGATACAAATAAAAACAAACTAATGATTTTTGTAGAAAGCATGCATGTGAGATTTTGACTCCGGCAATCAGGTTAATTCCTTATACAACTGGTGGCTTTGATACTGAACCAACACTGCCACCAACCCCTCTTTTTTACATTCATTTTTGTCAGCAAAGAGCTATTTTGACTATTTTCCTGTGACAAGGCGGCTAAAAGAATCAGTATGTGCCTTATGCGTGAATAAAGTTCACTAGTACTATAACAAATTAGCATACTTTTCATCACCCCTCAACCATCTCGATTTTCAGATATTTGCCTCTGTAGCAGACATACGTAAATACGTAAGCCGAGTTGGCTGTTCATTTGCAGCCCAAGTTACGCATTTGATCTCCAGTGCTAGTCTGTGACAGACAGTCATTAAACAAGCCAACCCATTTTCAAGCCCAGCTCAAAGTAAACTTAAACCACATTACAGATTTAGCTTCTGTGTGAATTTATAAATGCTAGGCTTATGAGAATTAGGTTCATGACTTCTACCTTGAAAATTAGGTGTCAAAATACGAAACTATTCAGTGAGACCGAAGAACTCAAATTATATGCTTCTTTGAATAATGAAACTTGTTGCAAGAAGTCCGATTGACTAGTTGGGGGACACAGTAGTCGGCTTGATTAATTAAGTTGTCGATCTCATGTCAACGACCTCAGTGGTCGGAATATGACCAGATTACCCTATTGAACCTTTAGAATTTTAAAGAAAAAGAATTTCCCCGGGTTTCCTCGCTGGTTATACTGGCTATTTTAAAAAGACCTTGTATATCTTAGGTATTGTTCAAAGAACCTTTAACTCCCTTTAATTTGGTGTATGACTGATGGGTGTTATATGGGTTATAGAGTATACAGCTTGGCCTTACTCTAGATGTGCATCTTTCAAAAAGTGCTAGCTCCACTTGGTCATTTTCACTTCCTGAACTTCAGAGGTAAATTGTAAGAAAAGCAGCCGATAACATTTTTTTTTACATTTTATATATGTGGTAATTCTTTCCTTGCACTTTCAGAAGTTGGTATTGTCTAGTCTGGCAAAATTCATTTTCCCTATTTTAATAGCTGCTAAGGATAGTGTACTTTAGACAAATTCAGGCTGTTTTTGGAGCAGAAGGGAGCAGTCATTTTAATTAGAAGTGTACTAAGATCATTTACAATTAGTACAATATCCAAAGAAATGTCAGTCACATTACATCAACATTCTCTCAACTGTGCATGTTTTAAATGCAAACGACTTCACCTTACATACGTCACTCTCAAAAGTATACAATATCTGGTGAGCGCCCCCTTATTAACATAATTAAAAGTACAAGGAAATCAAAATTTTGCTTACCAGTCTTGGGCGCGTCTTTGGTATAGCGCCGAGAATTTCCGATTGTTTCACTTTCTGATGTAGGTGGCGCTCACCAGTTATTATGTGCTTTTGAGAGAGTGATGTATGTAAGGTGAAGTTGTTTGCATTTAAAACATGCACAGTGGTGAGAATGTTGGCATACCTCTATGCTACTTTCATGTAATGTGGCTGACATTTCTTTGGATATTGTACTTTTGGAAATTGTAAATGATCTTAGCACACTACTAACTAAAATGACTGCTCCCTTGTGCTCCAAAACTCAACCTGAATTTGTCTAAAGTACACTATCCTTGGCAGCTATTAAAATAGGGAAAATGAATTTTGCCAGACTAGACAATACCAGCTTCTGAAAGTGCAATGAATGAATTACCAAATATATAAAATGTAAAAAAGTTATCGGCTGGGTGTAATATGGGTTATAGGGTCTACAGCTTGGCCTTACTCTAGATGTGCATCTTTCAAAAAAGTGCTAGCTCCACTTGGTCATTTTCACTTCCTGAACTTCAGAGGTAAATTGTAAGAAAAGGAGCCAATAACATTTTTTTTACATTTTATATATGTGGTAATTCTTTCCTTGCACATTCAGAAGCTGGTATTGTCTAATCTGGCAAAATTCATTTTCCCTATTTTAATAGCTGCTAAGGATAGTGTACTTTAGACAAATTCAGGCTGTTTTTTGGAGCACAAGGGAGCAGTCATTTTAGTTAGAAGTGTACTAAGATCATTTACAATTACCAAAAGTACAATATCCAAAGAAATGTCAGTCACATTACATGAAAGTAGCATAGAGGTATGCCAACATTCTCTCAACTGTGCATGTTTTAAATGCAAACGACTTCACCTTACATACGTCACTCTCAAAAGTATACAATATCTGGTGAGCGTCCTCTTATCAACATAATTAAAAGTACAAGGAAATCAAAATTTTGCTTACCAGTCTTGGGCGCGTCTTTGGTATATAGCCGAGAATTTCCGATTGTTTCACTTTCTGATGTAACGGATGTGCTCACTAAGTTAATATCATATTTTGGTCGTTGTTAACTGGTTCAAAAGCTAAGTATGTGGAACTTTTAGCAATATGCTATGAATAAGATTGTTGTTAAGGTAGCACAAAAGCGGTTAAATGTATATTATTATTATTATTTGTACAATTTGTAACAATAAAGGAATGTTAGGTCTTCGGGACACTTATTTTCGATGTGCTTGTTTAGGTCACTTATTTTCTTAGGGACGTAAGTTACATGGTACAATTCATAAATATGGATCCCCTTTTTCTTGATACGTTTATTTGTGGTTTCTACATTTGGTTTAAAATTAAATGAGTAAACTTTAAGTGGTCAATACCATAATATTATGGCGTACCATATTCTCATGGTACAAAACAAGAAACAAATCAGAAAAGAAACCCCCAATAATTTACCTGTTAATAGAAAGGCCGAACCTCCCCCCCCCAATACAACGAAATACAAACATTTTTTCCAAAATACTCATGAGGGTGAATGTCTTGTGTATTTGAATGATAATAACAAAAATATATTTTAAGTAATTTAGACCAACAAGTAGGTCTCTGCTTTTTTTCTGACAGAAAAAAGAGTGGAGACATACTTGTTGGTCTATAAGTGATTTTGATTGATTACTTGATTTGTATAAATTAAATAAATTAATAGCACAAGTCCTGTTATGATATTGCTTTGTCAGACTTGATTGGACACTTCTCAGATATTTAGAGAGCTTTGAAACAAAAATGAATGTTATATTTTTTTTTGTTTGTCATGATAATTTTCTTGCATTATTGCAAACTATCATCAATTTGATGAAATGGGGATTGATTCTGCTTTGTTTTAAGATCTAGGCGACTTATATTTTGGATAGATGGTAAAGGGAAAGTTGATCTTTGATAAATTTTGTTTTGATTTCATACCTACCTTATTCCCAGGCAGTGTTAGGTTTATTTTGAGACTCAGAAAGTGTTTTGAGGTCCCTAGGGGAGGTCTGTGCAAAAGATGGGTTGTCAAGTTTATTGGAGGTTTTACAGGTAATACAGCAGTAATAAACACCTCAGTTCAGTATGAGTGTTGATGCATTATCAATACAAATTAACTGTGCAGACACAAGCATGTGCTTTTATTGTCTTTCAGTCAATCAATTTCATAGCTAAAATCAACCTGAAAAGCATAGGTCAATTAATAGTTAGTACTTTAGCAAGCTTAAGACAATGAATAATAATAAAGATAGTTAATTTGAATTTTCAATACAGCATGTCAAATATGTTGCCACTGTTCACAAACTTTTGTCATTAAACTTTAATACAGATGGCATAAACTTCTCATTCAAGGCAATAACATCTAATAAATTTTGTTTTTCAACAGGCATCTAGCATCTATTTGATTTACCTATATTTTGGGTTGTTCCTCCATGGATACGGAAGATTGCGGGTTTAAACCCCGGCTGAGTCATACCAAGCATTTATAAAAATGGTACTAACAGCTGCCTCGCTAGGTGCTTAGGATTAAGAGGCTAGTGTTAGGACTGGTTGGTCTGGTGTGAGAATAATGTGATTGCGTGGGACATGATGCTACATGTCTGCCGCATGATGCCTCAGTGCTAGACATCACCATAAACTGCCACATTGCAGACATCATAGCGATATGACTGAAAATTTTTTAAAGCTACATTAAAAATCCGAACACACACACACACACATACACACACACACACACACACACACACACACACACACACATGAACTTTATCTATGCCAATTAACACAATAGGCTCATGCACTGCAATCTTCAAAATACTTAAAACATCACACTAGCTTTTGTCAGATAATTAAGTAATACATGAAATAGTGATTTATACATAGTCTCTTTCCCTTTTAATTGCTGCTATTTAAGCTGACCAAAGGATAGTTTTACATTATCTCTAATCAGGACTGTTTATCATCTATTCATGCTACATGTTATGGGCATATACTGAAATCATGTTTTGTTTTGGGTTTTTAAATTCTTTTTTTTTTAAAGATAACTGAAAATGATGTTGTTCAAAACATGATGGTGTCAAGGGGTTTGCTGGTAAAAAGTATCATATTTTTAGCATGATATGTTGTTTTATATCAGATATGTTGATTCATTATTTACTTATTTATTTCCACAGAAGGAAACATTTTTGAATGAGTTTGTTATTAACCTATTAGTCAGATAAAACACTTCTTAGTAAAAACAAGGCTGTTGCTATTAGTTACTGGCAGATGGTGCAGTTATCTGTATAGAATGGAAATAGTCAATAGAATGGAACTAGTCAATCAAATTGAAATATTCAATGCCATGAGATTAGATAACCTGCAAGAGAAATGAGTATAAATGTGAATATTGTTTGCTTCATATTTATTTTTTAATCAAACAAACATGCATTAGTTGCTTTTTAGAAGTGTATTCTGTATTGTTACTTAGTTACCATGCAATGTAATCCAAGTACAAACACCAGTCATAATCAACTACAGTGCTTAGTTTCTGCTGTTTTGAAGTCACATGACCAACATACACAGTGTAATGACCAAAGTGTGACCAAAATACACAGTGTAATGACCAAAGTGTTTTGATAAACCTTAACACAATAGGTCTAATTGTAGACAAGTCAAAAGGTACCGGTGATAAATATAAATGAAGGGTCCAACTTGAGTCAAAATCATGACAAAACTGTCAGAGATGTATAATTTTTGGGTAGCAGATTCTAGAACAGGTAATTGATGTGTATTTATTATGTGTTCATCAACTAATTTATTGTTATTTATTATTAACATAAATATATAATTAAGAAAGGTGTCTTTTTGTGCTCTTAAAAATAAATGATAACACTTGAGTTTTGTTTCGAGACTTCTAGACAAGGAAGATTATTTTTAATTAAACCAAAGCTAAGGCAAGGCCAAATGCACCTTGTGACTAGATGTGACTACAGAAACTGATGAAACCCTTTTTTCAGGGTATTTTCAGTTTAAGAAATAAAGTTAAAATAGATGATTTCATCATACTGGTACTTAGACTTGAATATGCTTTGACTCAAAATTGTCTATAATCCATTCAGAGATTTTTATTTGGGATTATTTCTTATCAGATTTGTATTGTTCAAACTTATTGGAGAATATAAATAATAGATAAAAATCAATTAACTTGAAGGTATTATGTTTTCAAAAATAAATTTTCTGAATATCGAAAAAAAAAATTGAAGCAAACAAAGCTAGGGCTTGCAAATACTTTGTTCACTTTTTGCTAATTCATTTGAATTTTTTTATGTGAGCTTTAGGAACATAATCATTTCCTAGATTGGACTTTGCTTTATCAGGACCAAATCAAGGCATGTCTATCTAAAAGAAGTTTAGTAAGATTAAAATAGTTTCTGTAAAAGAATAAATTATGATAGAGGGAGTCGGTGAAGATACAAGAACAAAAATTGAAAGTTAGCATGAGACCTGGTTGATGTAGATGTAAATGAGCACTAACAACCTAATGGCACTTTTCATATCCTTTTGTTGATGCCACATCCATCGATGAAATAAATGAAATGATATTACATAGAATGCTTTTACTTCTGCTACTTTCATTGCAGTATTATTGAAAGTAAGAGATCTGTGCATAGTAGATTTAAAGAGTTTGACATAATTCAGAATCAAAGCCTGGTGGGCTATCAAGAAAGAGTCACCCAGAGAAGGCACTGTGATGGTTGCCCATAGGAGGCACTAGGATATGTGGTTTGATGGTACATAAAACATAGTTATATTGCAGACAATATGGTAATGCCCTGGAAATAGTTAGTTCAGGTTACACATTCTTAAGTATCTCTCCTTTCCTCATCAGCAGGTCATCATGCCTGAAGACACAAGAAACCGTTTTCTTCTGCTGTATGGGTCACAGACTGGACAGGCGCAGGCCATTGCTGAAGAAATTGCGGAGAAGGCTGAGCAATATGGGTTACATGCTGACATTCACTGTCTCAGCCAGACTGAGAAAAAGGTAATGGAATATAAAATTTGAATAACAAACAAAACAGGGAATGTGGAGAATATTAACAAACCAAATGCATGACTTTCATGTAATTATTGAACAGTTTCTCACCACAGCAGAAGCAGCAGAGGAGGTGAACAGACCTTTTTGCTGGAGACCTTATTTACAAAAAATAAAGGTTCCTACAAAGGCTGAAAACAAGGTCAATAACATTAAACTGAAACCTCTAACCGAGCATATTTCCATACGGTGGAAAACAGACCACAATAACGTCAAATCGTCTGGGTTAGCTCATTTTTGTTATTCCATCGTTGATGTATTTTTTTCAAATTTTTATGTGACTCGTTTACTCGCTGGGTCACTCATTATTGGTCGTTCACCTCCTCTGCTGCTGTAATTAACCAAAGATTTTATCCAGACCTATATGATATCGAGATCTTGGGTCATGTAAATTTATCGTAATAAATCCGAACGGAACAGCTTGTGCTTTTGAAAAGAAGTTTTTAAACTTAATCATGTCCATATCCCCTGAACACCAAGTATAATAAATATTTTGTAAGGTATAATTATCTACTCCATTAAACACAACTAAAATATTGCAGTTATCTCTGATCACTTTAGGTATTTGTGTATATCGCTGAGTAACATAAATCACGTCAGTATTTTTATGTCTGCCTCTGGAAAATATCCGAGCTGGATTTGATTGTTTATCTAACAAAATATCATCATATACTACGAGGTTATTAATAAATCCATCGAAGTCATCTACAGATGGAGCTTCATCAATATCGGTAGTAAAATCAACAACATCATTGCCGTCTTCATTCAGCAATTTTGCGTTTTCGTTATAAGCGTTAAGTACTTCATAACACCGTTGATCATCTACAGATGCAGGGGTCACGCTACCAGGCGAAGTGGGCGAAAAAGTCGCCTGAGAAGCGTGAACTTCGCCTTCTTCTGTTAGGAAAGCGAAAACGACTTCGCCCTCTGATTTTTCGGACGTAAAATGACTGTAGATTATGACTTTGAGATGCCCCCTCGCTGTAGCCAGTTAAGTTCTGGCACTGTTGTAACCCAAGGCCAAATGTATTTACATGGTGTTGATACTAATCAGCTTACGGGGACAAAGAAATTCTTGCACATTCACATGCAAGTTTTAATAGCTAACTGACCATTAACCCTTTTCCGGAGCAAGATATCACTGCTTGATTTCATGAAGTTGGGCACACTGTGCTATGATGAAAATATACCAAATTTTGTTTCGAAATTTAAACATCAATATGCAAATAGTAATTTGCTTTTAAAAATATGATCGGTGAAGAGCATTTTCTAATTTATTTCTTTTTTTAATAAATAGAGATTTTAACAGCCGTATTTGCGTATTTTCTGTATAAAATCAGTTTGAAACTATAAATGAACTTGTAATGGCGGACATCGTTGCGTATATGATATACCACTTCATTAAACTGTCTGTATTCGTAAATAATTGCGCAAATAGGTTCAGGAAAATATATAATATAATGAAAACAAAGTTTAAATATTATGTGACTGGAGATTTAGCCTAAATATTTAATAATGTAGGTCAGAAACATGGGAATCTCTGTTGTGGAATTCGAAATAATGCTGCAAGGTCAAGGTTGTTTTCTGAGTTACCGTAATTAATTTTCGTGAAAATACGAAAAATATATATAGTAATGAAGCAAAATACTATTTAACCAATGCATATCGTTATTTCCAGCAGGTAGGCAAATAATACAACCATAAATATGCAGTCCTATTAATGATTTTTGTAACGAAGCAAGAAAGTGAGTAGTTATATTAAGAAAAGCCCTCCTTCTAAAAATAGATGCACTCGCACTGTGCAATACGAATTCTTGGATTTTCGGCTGGGGGAAAAAAAGGGTCCAGTTTAGTTATATATCGACTTTAGTGCTTCAGTGTGTTGTCTATGAATAGTTACAGTAATGTTTTATCGGGAACAATGAAATCAGGACGAAGAGTATGGTTTGAAGTCACTTGTGCATTTATTCCTATGTACATGTATTAGGGGCTGTTTCAAAGAATGCGAGAAATCTTTTTGACTGCAATTTTACACAAAACTTGTAGCAAATAAAATAATTAAGTTGAAGTTTATTAAGCATTTTTACCAACTTGCAATTACAAGACTCTAATCTTGTTACTGCTATCAGTTAAAATTAATTACAATGTATAGCTTCTGATGTGCTTTTTAAGTCATATGGCCAAAACACACTGCATTTACTTCAGTTCAAACACACATATACTACAAGTATGAATAAAATGGGTATGAATATAAAATTTTTTATACACATACAAAATATGTTGATACTAACATATAACACATATTTTGCAACTTGAAAATAAGGCATTGCTTAAAACTGTTAAAAGTATATTGAGAAATAGAGTACATCTTTAAAATAAGATAATGCAGCTATCTCTCTCTCTCTTTCTCTCTCTCTCTCTCTCTCTCTCTCTCTCTCTCTCTATATATATCGTGTTTCTTGCTTTGCTCTCACTTCTCCCTGTTTAGCTAGCACTTCTCCCTGTTCTGACCAAAAGGAGAAGTCACTTCTCCCTAAAATTTAAGTCTAGCTTGACCCCTGCAGATGGTGCTACCAAATATAATTTATCCCACTTGAGCCATCTCATTATCAGATTAAGTAATAATTGTGTCTTACCAGATCCAGATGGGCCTATTATAATCATTCTAATAGAATTTGGTAGTGCTGGATGGTGCCTTACAGGTTCTTGTTTTTGTGTCGCTGAGAAGTCAATTATATCCATATAATAAATAATATGAATTTATATTGTGTTCGATGCAGAGCACCCACGTCCACCACTGGATTAACAACAATAACAACAAAAAATAAAAGACGTGCAATTACAGGCAAATGTGTAAAATGTGGCACAAGAAAATATAAATTTATTCCTCTTGACTTGTCAGTCAAAGGTGGAGATATTGCTGCTTCATTAGGGAAATTACCAGGAGCTCCATGGGCTAAATACCCTGGTGAGAAACATCTTCCTGGATATAATTATTGTGGTCCTGGAACTCAACTTGATATCCGACTTGATGATCAAGATCAACCAAGACCAGGAGAGTATCCAATAAATAAGATTGATCAAGCGTGTCATGTTCATGATGTTGCTTACAAAAGTAAAGATTTACAGCAACGGCATCTTGCAGATGTGAAATTGATTCATGTGTTAAATTCTATACCAAATAAATCTCTCAGAGAAAAACTTGCTAGTTTTCTAGTAAAAATTGCTATGAAAGGTAAAATAATGTTAGGGGCTGGTAATTAATTATATAACTATTATAATGGAATCCATTTATTATAGCCCAAGAGGATATTGGAGAGGCAGAGCAGCGATTAGTAAACTTGCTGAAGCAGCAAAAGTCTCACGTTCTGTTGCTGCAAATTGGTTAGCATGACAGGCAATATGGCAAATTTATCTACCACCACCTAAACAAATTCAGTATGCACATTTTGATGTTAGCACCCCTAATGAAGTTCATCAAGCAGATATTTTATTTTTACCACATGACACCATTAAAATTGGTAGACATCAATCACGCACGTACAAATACGCGTTAACCGTCGTTGACGTTGTAAGTAGATATAAAGAAGCAGAACCATTATCAACAAAGACAGTAACTGAAGTTGCATCTGCGTTTGAACAAATTCATCAATGAGGATCCGGACCACAAGGTGGCCTACGATGGCCACAACTATTACAAGTTGATCCTGGCAAAGAATTTCTTGGTGTAGTATTATCGTTGATGAAAAAACATAACGTTAAAATCAGACAAGGACACACTGAAATTCATTGTGATCAGGCAATCGTTGAATGATTTAATCGAACACTTGCTGAGCGGTTATTTGGATATCAATATGCGAAGGAAATAATTCAGGCAGATACAAGATCTCGTGAATGGGTTGCAAGGTTACCAAGTGTGATAACTGCATTAAATAATGAAATTACTCGTGCAACTTCCATGAAACTCTCTAATGCAATCACAAAAAAATATATACCAATACACCGACATGAATCTTCCTCTCAACCAGTATTAGGTAATGTAACTGTAAGATATTTATATGAACCTGGTGAACTTGAAGGTGGTAAAAAAAGAGCAACTGATCCTATTTGGAGTGTGACTACACATAAAATTTCTAGCATGGTTAGATCCACAGGCAGACCTGCAATCTACAGACTAGATTCGACAGTTCCTCAACGTGGATTTGTACGTGAACAATTACAAGTAATTCCTGAGGACACACAGTTACCACCACCTTCACTTAGGTAAACTAGCACCTCTACGTCGATTACATTCAAGACATGTCAGCATCACATTATCACGTGTATGACCAAGATCACTATTAATTCTGTCTACGGTAAATTATCTTGGATTATTATTTGAATACTGCCACAACATTATTGTGTTACAACTTGCACAATGATTGTTCTGTCGTTGTTTTAGTGTTATAATTAATTCAGTATCAATATCAAAGTCATGCTTATTTTTTTTGTCACATTGCTTATAACCAAATAGTTTTTCTCTTATTATGTCATTGCTAGCAGTTTGATCATTATTTTCTGTAAAATTCATAATAACCCTGTGCAGCTGAGATATTCTTCTGACTTGAGACACTGCGAGATAAACTAAATTTGACCATTCGATCCGATCATCGACAATCCAGATATTTGTATCAGAAATAGTTAATCCCTGAGACGAATGAATCATTATAGCGTATCCTAACGTCCACGGTGATTTGTCCATGCTCAATGCACTCTCAACAACATCAACAGCAAGCAAAACAATATCATTCAATACAAGATTTTGTATTCCACCACCAGGAATTTCAACTTCAATATTCTGTCGTCGAGTATCTGCTGGGCGATAACATAATGGTACAGGTAGTTTTGAAAACTTTTCTTTATGTATCAGAAATAATTTCTCTTGCAGTTCATCACAAACTATTTTTCTACTCACAACTATCAAATCAGCAGGTCTCCATAAATTCAAAAAATCATTCATAGTAGTTTCTGGAATTACTTTACACATTATCTCACATTGTATTTTATCTGGCTGCAGTCTGATTAATCTTTTAAACTCTTTCAACGATTCATCAATAGCTCTATGATCATCATTTATTTCTTTGTAGTAATCTACAAATGATTTTAACCATTCATGTAGAGATTGACCAATAAAGGGTGGTGGTTGACCATGATCGCCACACATTATTACAGCAGTATTTTTAGTCAATAACTATTCAAGGAACATTTTTAATATTTCCAACGATACCGTGTCTATCTCGTCCCAGATAATATACTTAGGTATATATTTCTCACCCATTCGCTCGGGAGTCCATGTGTCTCCGCACCATCTGAAGAAACTATGATATGTACATGATTTTACTCCTCATTCTTTTATTTCTCTGGCGAGTTTGTGTGTCGGTGTCAAAACAATTATATCTGAATGGTTGTTCAGGAATAATTTAATCGCACAAGTTGTTTTACCTGAACCACCACATTCATTAAGATAAACAGTTTTATGTCTAGCCACAGGATCATATACAGATGGTGCCAATGACAATTCTGATATTTGATTATTTTTGTAATATATTTCCTTAATTTCAACATCGGCAGATTCAGAATAACTAAGTATATTTTCTTTTTTTTATTCTCAATGATCCCCATTCACCATTACCGAGTAGTGGTTTTAACAAATCCGTATATTTTTTATTTATATAAAACGAATCCTTAGCAACTCTGACAGCGTAACGAGGAAATCTATTTATCATCGACAGTAGATTTATCGAAACGTAGGCTAGCATTGAAGATCTTAAATGAGTAAACTGCGGTGAGTCACCATCAATATAGCTTACAATTGTACCTAGTTTGGTTCCGTCTGATAAATAAGCATTACTTCGATTTATAAATGTGTTTTTTTCCGTTGTATCAGCGATTATAAAATCGAGTTCAGCATCGTC
The DNA here is from genome assembly GCA_016617855.1 of Megalonaias nervosa. Taxonomy (NCBI): domain Eukaryota; kingdom Metazoa; phylum Mollusca; class Bivalvia; order Unionida; family Unionidae; genus Megalonaias; species Megalonaias nervosa. The sequence goes on along the minus strand of JAECUM010093024.1, from coordinate 88,192 downwards.
CATAATTAATCTTGTACAGTGTCGTTTATGATCATATGATCCTCCTTGTGTAAATTTACAGATTATCTTTCTACCAAGATCTTTTGCAAGTTTCTCATCGCTTTCTTTCCTGCATTTATATATATTATCAGCAATTTTAACAATATCATCTTCGTTAAGATCAGGAAATTCCTTCCTGACATCATCAATATTAAATCTATCCGGTTCTGGTAACCAAACTTGTTTCTGTGGACTATACGATATAATCGCTTCATTTACCTTTGATGATATTAAAATTCCAGCATCAAGCATATATCGTAATAGTACTATTGGAACCCAACATTTTTCTGAAAAATGTTTTCCAAACCAAATATAAGTAATCGGATGGAGATTTTCTGTAAACTCAAATGATTCTATATAGGCGAATCCGGTTAAGTAAAAATCTGGTAAGGGTCCGTTTATCGCAACTCTGGTCATCTCGTGTGATGGATGTCCAGATCTCTTAAAGTATTCAGAACACTCTCCGTATCCAAGAAAACTTCCAGGATAACATGCTACCATATCAGTTGAGATAACTTCGCTATAATCGTATTTAGTATTCCATAATCCACCGTGTCCATATTCAATACAACTTTTCTGGACATCTTCAAGAAATTCCAATTGTGTCGGTTTCCCTGAATTTTTCTCCTGAGCAAAGTGAGCAGCAACTGATGGAACGGTAAAACAGTTATTCAGTAATTGTCCAACCTTGACATCATCAGAAGTATATTTTAATGCAAGAGTTTTCATTTCTTGAAGAGATTCTGTACGATAAATATCACCATTAGGCCGTACAAACTGATCATGATAATCATATTCTGAGCTTTGAAATAACCAAACAGATACAGGGTCACTTTTACTGATATTCCTGATAAAATCAAATATATGACCATTATAAAATTTAACCGTTCTGTCTCGTGGAAATATTGTTACTGCCATAGTCCATGCATGTGCGTTATGATCAATAATATCTATTGAAGCTCCTCTTGATTCATATTTCGATTTATACAAAATCTCTCCAGTTAACGTCTTCACTGTTATTGGAAATTTTAATATCTTTCCCAGCTCAGCAACATCTTTAATAGATGCTCCAGTATCTTTAACTGCTTCTGCCCATGTATTTATTTTTTTACGTCATAAATCTGTTAAACTATTACCACATATTGCGTTTGTGAAGTGTTCTGTAACTCATTCAGCTACACAATTTATTCTTGACTCTGACAGTCTCATTGGCTTGAGATCCACAACATTAGGTTTATTATTCAGCGGATATATTGCATAGATAACCGCAGCGACAGGATACGCTCGTTCATAATACGGTTTGTCAATACCAGTCAGTATTCCGGGTTTGGATTTATTATTCAAGAGAACAATATTATTTCCTGACTGCATGCGTACAGGATCATATTTGTCACGGATAATCCAAGTGTCATCGTCTGTCCTTACAATAAATTTTATTAAAATGAAATATTTTTGAACATCAAGGTGGTTAATAATCTCTTTTCCTCGTCTGTCATTCATTATAATATCGACAACATTTCCGATCCTGAATGTCGACCACACATGAGCCGCACCATCGTCACAAATTTCCTTCTTGGCTTCACAGATACGTTTGGTTACATCCTCATTTGTTAAAGCCAGATCTTGCATCGAAGAACTAAACTTATATTCTGGTAGTCTGTCAAGATCAAATCTAGCCCCCACTGAGACGGCGGAAGGTTCAATTGCGGATAATTCCTCCATTATTATAATTAAGACAAATATATGTTTAAATTGAATTTTAGTATATATATAATGATTCAAACAAAGAATCGATGTAATTGGCTTATGATCGGATATACTTCTCCTTGTAACAGAGCATGTGTAAATGAATTCTGCGGCTACCATATGCAAAACATTAGACATGGTAGTCTAGGACCAAAACCATGTGTGCAATGTGGTGTTGCAGTCAGAGGAAAAACTCAGTTGTGTGTAAAATGCGGTGGTAAAAAATACAGAGAACTAAAACGATACTATGATAAAAAAAATAATACCTTGACATTGTCAGGTAAATCTCCTATGAAAACCGCAGAAGATTATCTGGCCAGATTTCAAAATAATGATTTAGACAAATAATATTATTATATAAATGAAGCAAAAAGAATTTGTAACGCATCCCATAATTAAAAATTATGAAGCATCTCGTGATGGTGTGATCAGAAATTGTTGATTGAAAAACCCAGTTGGTAGTCTTGATAAATTTGGTTATTTTAGATTCAATACCGGTGGAAATAAAAATTATTTCTCACATAGGTTCATATTCGAATGTTTTCATGGGGTCATTAAAGATGGACTTGTAATTGATCATATTGATGGAAATCCCAAAAATAATCATTTATGTAACCTGCAAGTTGTTACACAGAATCAGAATTCTACACATGGAAATACTGGAAGGTGTAAAGTATTTGGAAAGAGAGTTATTAAAGCCATAAATACAGAAACAGGCCAAGAAATAACTTTTCCATCAATAAGTACAGCTGCCAAATATTTTGGCATACATCCACAATCGGTACAACATGTTGCAAATAAAACATACAAATCTTCATTTTCAAAAAAATACAATCAGCGGATAATATTTGAATATGGTCAGATAACTCTGTCCTCTTAACTTAAAATAAAAAAACAGAATAAATATTTTTTTTACTGTATATAGTTCGAATCTGTCAATTTTGCCAAGGGTTTTGTTTAGTCAAGGGGTCTGCCTTCACTGTCGCTGCTCTCAGTGTCACTTGTTTCACTTTTGACAGCATCAAATAACATAATCTTTCTCAATTGCATTACACGATTGTTCACAATCTTTTATCTTTCGTACTCGTGAGACAATTCGGATCTAATCTTTTCGATTGAATGTGCGAGAAGTATAAATAGCTTCACCTGTGTGTCGTCTACCATTGCCAAGGATTCTAACATAGACTGATAAATTAATTTCATGAATCTGTAATTGGATGGTAATGTGAATTTATTCTCGAATTTTCGTTGTAATGATTCAAAATCACACATAATTTTCTGAGGATCAAGATTATCAGATATCTTTATTCCGTCATGTTTTAATTTTTCAATAGCAGAAATAATATCATTAATATTTTCATAGTTCACTATACAGTAAATATTTCTTTAAAATAAAAATAATAATCAGTTTCTGAATAATAATAATAATAATAATAATATTCTGAATCAGATTATAATAATAATAAAAAAATAATAGTCCCCATAACCCCATGTGAACCCCTAGATTGCCAAACAACATTCTAGCAAGCTCTGAAGTTCAGAAGGGGACTTTTTTTTTGAGGATGGCACAGACGTGAACTTATCCTAATGGATGGCACAAACACATAATTGTATGATTAGGATTATGATTATATATACAGATGATGATGACGGGGGAGCCTTGTCTACGTCCAACAGATTTTGTACACTCTCCCCCCATACACAAACCCCGGGGAGTGCAAAGGTGCACCCACCACATGGTGGTATGATAGGAGAGTGTATTTTGTCTGTTGTGGATGTCGAGGAAATTCTCCTGACCCCCCCAATTAATAGCATCTGTCGCTGAATGCAAGATAATATACCTTTAGCATTTTTGGAGACTCGAACACGCAGAGAGTTTACACTAGTGGATCCACACACAAATGCCTTAACGCCACAGCTATCGGATCTCTTACGAATATGTAGTTAAGTTTAAGTATATAACTATTCGCACTGTCTCACACGTGATAACTCTGGACTCGTATTTACTAGTATATTCTGATTCTGAATAAAATCACAATTATTATAGCACTGTAGTGTGGATTTATTTCAGAAACTGAAATATTTTAATTTTACATAGTGAGTCCGAAGGCTGAAGAGTATATATGCAGATCAATATATAGCCTGTTACCTGAAAGATCTAATAAATTACATGGTTATAAGCAGACATAGTGAATAAAATCAATCATTATAAACTGTATGTTTCAATTTCCAAACACACTTCATAAAATATACTGTATAAAACATTACATTTTCTGTATAAGTATGCGAGATTAAAATACATGTATATAACATACTGGTAAACAGCTAAAAATAACTCTGATTTGTAATTCGACGCACTTTACAAGCTGATGTGATTTAAAGTTATCAGAGTCAAAAGGTGCATAAATATCCCTCTCTGTTACAAATTGCTGCTTCACTAACAGCTAATTGCTTACAGAGAACAATTAAATTACTGAAATATTACCATTACAATGCAAGAAAAGTATAACTATTTTCGTGATCTTATAAATCAACATAGTAACAAGGGAGATAATCGTTTAATTTACTATACAGAGAGTTTTTGCTCGGCAGAGTTATCTCGCTTCATTTTATGTGCAATTGCCTCAAAACATATATTATTATTCAGATTTTAATGATTTTGAGTACTGTTTAACCTATTACATTGAAGAATTTGTAACCCTTTCATTAATCAGAGTACTGTTTAACCATCAAATTGAAGAATTTGTAACCATTTCATTAATCAGAGTACCAATAGCCCATCAGATCATGAAAAATCAGTAAAAAAAATAATATATTATTTCAGAATCAGATTATTTTTTTTCCTTGATTATATCAGGAATATTTACTCAGACATTCTACAATAACGCTCTATGAGCATACATACAGATTAATATTTAGTGATTCTTGTCTTAGATCTAACAGATGTCCAATCTGGTCAGTAAGTTTGAAATGTATCCTTGATAATAAAGGATTATGTACACGTAGATAAACGGGATTAATTGGCTCAGATACAATTAACCACCCAGGAGGCGCTTGAGGACTGAATGAATATAATATATATCCTTGTTGAGCTTGAGTGGATTTTTCAAGATCTACTTGATAGCTACCATCAATTACATCACATACTAGATTGACTGCGATTGTTGATGTTATATTAACAATGTCAGGTGAGATATGGCGGCCTCCACCATGTGGATCATTATTATATTTAAGAATGGTTGGTGTCGGGATTAATTTTCTCCATGAATCACATATTCTTTTAAAGTGTTCATCAATAAGATCATTAACTGATTTCTTCATTTCCTTATGATCATATCCTGGAATTGTAAATATTGGTAATTGTTCTTCTGTAATTCCATAAAATTTAAGAAATACTGTTTTAAATAAATGGTTTTCCTGTACAGTCTGAATGGGATCATCTTCATTAATTATATGATAGTCTGGATATATATCTGTTGGTCTTAATCTTTTATCTCTCTCAACAAAAACCTTATTTACATATTCTGTGTCTGATACAACTTGATTTAAATGTTGTATTGTTTCAATTATTTGATTTTTTATATCATCGTCGTAATAATTGTTGATGCTGGAAAATAAATTTTGTAGATTAAGTACACGTTTAAATTCAGATTTAATTGGATTAAAAACTTTATTAATGTATTCAACATCAATTGTCGCCGTATATTCAATTTCTCCTTTTTTATTTTTTCTAGTTGTTATTTTTAGAAAATAATGGTTCACTCTATCGATTCATCCTTCTCCTTCTCCTTCTCCAATAGATTTTGCCCATGGATATTTACCACCTTTTTGGTATTCCAGAAGTTTTATAAATATTCTTTTATCTGTAACGAAATCAGATCATTGTGGTTCTGGTGGGCCCTTGATAAACTGGTGCAACTTCAGGCCAACCTAATACTGATCTAATCGAAGACTGATAAATATCTACAGAATAATCAGGAGAATTTATTTCAGTCACTGCTGATAATGTTGGTTCGTAAGTAGTAATTGTTATTTTTGATTCTTTTCCTGTAATAGATTTAATTCTGCGTTGAAACTCATCATTGATTTGTTCTATTTGATAACTGCCCATTGGAATACTAACTACTTGCCAATCAGGAGTTCCATCAGGCTTATTTTTTATTAGCAAATACTAATGAATTATTTGGTTGTAGTCCACCGAATGGTTTTGATCTAATATTTGGCCAGCTATAATAAACTCGTAATTGTGCTAGAGCTATTTCTTTTGCTGGAATTGCGGTCGGAAAGTTAACGCTAAACTCAGGATTGGTCGAACTTAATGATATCATGTAGTTTTTGACGGTGCTGTATTAGTGATGATCTGTTGAAGTAATTCCCTCAACAGCGTCAAGGACTCAGTCAAGGATGTTGACATTATTATTATTGTTATTATTTAATTCTCTATTTTTTCGCCTTGGTTATTGTGAGTGACTTTGTCACTAAATGCTTCATCATAGGTTTTCATTATCGTTGTGAACTCCTCATCAGATATTTTACCATCGCTGAGGTACAACGAAATATATGATGATAATTTAGAATAAGCTGTTGTTGCTGTATATAATTTCATCATATACTCATGTAATTTATCATTTGTACATGTCGCTATCTTCTTAGCGATAATACCTGCGATAGTCGTTGAAGTTGAAACGACAATTGTTACAACTGCAGGCGCTGTCATTGTTATTGTTGATAATAATAATCTGGCTCCAGCAATAATAGCAGAAACTGAGTAAACAATTATATCAATGACAACCATACGTCTGCGATATTTTTTTACTTTTACTGTATAATCGTTGATGATATTTTTTAATTCAATCTGACATTTACATATTTGATTGTATCTGTGACTTTGAATGTCGATGTGGGACTGGGGTCCTTGGGTTTGATTCATTATTATTTAATGACGTTAAGTAATTAATTAAGGAGTTTCAGCTACGAATTCCAGACACCACCAGTAACGTCTCCGGGGCATTTCCATTGATGTCAACGTAAATGTTTCTTTGGTGTCCTTATTTAGCATTACCAGTAGAGGATTATGATGTACATTTGGCGATGATGAAGTGGCCGCAGTAATTTGCAAACCATACATGGACAGCCTGTATAACCCAGTTACTTCTGCGGTATGTTCGAGAGTGTTATTTTGTGGTGTCCATGTTGATCCTGATGCTACAGTGTACACGATATTGTTAATTTGTTTATGTGGAATATTAATCAGATCAGTTTTACTAACAATATTAGGGATTCCATTGACAATATCATTGAGTTTCGTGTTAACGTCAGAGAGTTTAATATCAACAACTACTGGTTTTCCAAAAAATTCTTCAATGGTTTTGTTTAAATTCCTACGAAAATTCAGAAATGTTTGTATGTGATTAAAAAATTCAGTTCTAAATGCGGTAATTCCATCATTGATTGTTGTTAACGAAGTTGTTACTGAAATTTCCTTATCATCGACGTATTTTTTCGTTGTAGCATCAAAATCTAATTCTGGTGTTCTGAGATTATTAATACCATTATTATTCATGTTGAGAAATGCACGCATTATACCACTGTTGGCTAATACGTACTTAGATTCTTGATTGTCGACGTATTTCCTCGTTGCAGCATCCGTATCTGCAGTTGGGTTTCCAAGGTCTATAATTCAATTTCGATTCATGATAATGTTACCCGTGAATGAATCACCAGCTTTCTTGATATAATCGTTAACTGACGTACCGGAATCTTGTATTTTACCTTGATCAGTAAAAGTAATGATATTATCAAAAACCGCGGTAGGAATTCGTATGAGTACATCTGGCAGTTGTATATTACTTGTCTTTAATCGTCCTTGCTTATCCTGAAAAACAACGACTTCATTTTGATCCACACTTGTAATGTTTAATAAATCATCGATTTCATTTCTGAGCTGGTCAAGAGTTGCATATTTAGATAAATCACCTTGCTGCTGAGCTTTACCATGAGAAGATCTTCCGTAAATATCTACCATTATATTTACTAATGTCTGTTTAAATGCGACAATGTAGTATAATCGTGTACAGCTTTATGAGGTGGTTTTGTTGATTTTGATACAGTATCAAGTACAGCAAGTACTTCTCGACCACATATTGGCAGATCAGTTAATTTTTGTGTTGGTACATTGAATACCAGATTGGAATACTTTGCACAGCGATTTTATCGCTGCTAACGTATTTTAAAAATTCTTTTGGTGGTGCTAGTCCATATGAATCAAAATAAATAATTCCATGTGGATCAATTGCATACGCAACCCAGTGAGTGCCCGGACCAGAGTTTTTATCGAGATTAATAATACCAGTTTCAATATTGTTTGGTTTTTTTGGTAATTGATCACGCATAAAAACACCTGAAGTTTTTTATTTTTAATTTTTTAGCAGCATCAAGTAAATCAAAATTGGACATGGGCAGAATCAATGAACTGTCCCGGGAAGTCTTAGACCCTTTCCGTACCATGAATATGGGGTCCCTGGCAATCTTAGACCCCTTCCCTTTTTTTTGGAGGTTTTTATTCCCTGACCCGTTGCTTTCTTTAATGCCATTCCAGCAGCGGTTCCAACAGCGCCTAATGCAGCTGCTTTTGCAACAGCTGGGGCTGCAGCGGCTATTAATGCTGGTATAGCTGCAAGAAGTGGAAATATACCACCCGTCTTAGCGATGTCTTTAATGGCACCCGCAGAAAGATTAAGTTTTATACCTTTATTTGATTTTTTGGCTTCATTGAAATGCCTGAGCTGACGTTCTGTAAGAGATAATTTATTTGCACCGCTCATCTGTTCTCTTCTTTAGCGATATTTTTATTCCACAGTTATCTTTTGATGCTGATTGTAGCCTTTTAATCTGACCAGGAGTCAGACTGACATTAACGTGATTATATGACATTATAATATTATGAGCGATCTAATTACATGTTTTCTACTGGAGCATCAACAACTCTCATTCGTCCACCAACACCTTCAAGTAACATTGATTTATCGCTGAGTATAACAGCGATTGCTCTGTAATTAGGAATTTCTACAATATTTCTATTCACACGAGCTCGAAAATGTATGTCAACAACAGATTGTCTGAATAAATCTAAATGTTCTAGTGAAAAATAATAGATTGGATATAAAGTTGTAAAATCTGTGATATTTGTAAACCAGTATCAACATTTTGATCACGGCCCATATATGTCATTAAACGATGATATGCACGTGCTACATGACTTTGCTCAAAATTTAATAAAATATCCTCAGATGGTTCTTGATGTCCATTTATTCTTAAAGAAACCTCATTAACGCCAAGATTGTCAAATATCATTATATTACGTTCTTGACTGTTTACTCGTGCAACATTTTGAAAAGCAATAAATATATGTCGTGGTGCGGCTATTCCTTGCTGAGAAGCTATTTGCCAAGTAAATAAACCATTAACAGTGCTCTGCACAGCATCTGTTGTTACTGTCAACCAAGATAACATCGATTTACCACCTTGATCCATAAAAGAAATTAATCTTTGTTCTTCAGCAATAGATGGAGTTAATACTGGCATCCACAATGAAAATTTTGTAAGAATTACTTTACCAGCATCACCAGCGGGTCGCCATATTGCATCATCATCTGTAGCCTTTCGTACGAGTACAACTGTATGCTTAGTTATGAAAATGACTTTTCTGACATTTCTACAGAATCCAAAAATATGTGACAGTGGAATTGTACACGAAAATGCTCTCCTATTACCTTTTAACATTGATTTACGTGCTGCAAACCCTAAATTGAAATTTACATTCATTGATATTACTGCAGGGGTAGGGTTGTCCCCTGCAGCGTTTCTTACATTACCCATAGTTACATTAATGTTTTCTGGATGATCAGAAGTATCGTTTGCAAACATCATTGACGGTCCAGCTGATCTTGAATAATCGTCACTGTATCTTGCAAGGCCAAGTATTGTTGTGGCAACGTCAACGTCTTTCTGAATTGATTCAATATTTTTTCCATCAATCATGTACGTAGCACTGTCAAACAATGCCATAATGCCATTATTAACAAAACCAACTTTAATATCGTCTCCATATGCTACTGGTACTGCAGGATTAGCGATATTTAAAATTTCACCTTCTACTTCAATAAATGCTTCAGCGGGTAAGAAATATCTGCTTGTATCCTGAACTTGCAGCCCACGCTGGTTTGGTTCACGTGCGTCATAAGAATAATACTGATAATCGCACACAGACTCATCCATGAGAACTGGTGCATCCATGTCGAATGCAGGATCAGATATACGTTTGAACATCTTTATTTTATTTGCTATCGTCTAACACGAAGACCACTTCGGGAAGTGAGACCACTTCCTGCTATCGGACTAGCGGTTATATTTTTTTCTTTTTCTGACATTGGTACACTAGCCAACTCTGCTAGTTTTTGATTAGCAGCTTGATTTATTATTTTACTAATATTTGCAGGCATTGTTTCAGTATTAGGTAATTTTACTGGTTGAGGTTTTCGTCGTATTAATTGTGCTAGTCTATCTTTGATCACTGAGAATGCCTTACTAGCAACAACAGCACCAATACCTTTTTCACGAACAACATCAGTAGCTTTCATTCCTAGTTGCTTTGCAATCAATATTGCTTTTGGAGCTATCCTTCTAAATAGACCCTGAACAACATCACCTAATCCATCTCCGTAGGTTGTTTTGTATACTGGTAATCGTAAATTTATTACCCTGACCATGGTCGGTCCACGTTGAGTATTATGTACGATCATTTTATTATAGTAACTGTATCTAATTATATCTAATCACTGTGGTAGTCATCGGCGATTTCATTAATGAGAGATCGATACACATTAATATCCATGATACTGCCTGTAAATAATTGTTTACAAATATCAGCTGCTTCATTAATTATTTCTGGGGAATTATTACCAGCTCATTTTTCTCCAATTAGCATTTCTAATCATTCAACATCGGAGAGAATGCTGTTTGGACAATTAATAAAACCACTTTCTTGATTATTAAAGCCGCTTCCAGTTGCACCGGGAGTATCTTCATCTTCTTCCAACAATCCTAATTCTTCTAAATCTTTTCGTATTTTTTCTTCTTCTTTCAATCTTTGTTTTTTTTTCAAATCTTTTTCGTAATTCAGCAACAACAGTTTTAGGTGCAGGAGTCATCTGTTCTAATTCTGATATTAAAGGACCTGTAGGAGTCATCTGTTCTAATTCCGATGCTAAAGGAGCTGTTTGTCCTCTTTTTGTATATTTTCGTTTTGGTCTTGCTGCTTCTTCTTGTTTTTTACGTTCTCTCTCTTCCCTTTTTACTTGCTTTTCTAATTTTTTTGCTTGTTTTGCTTGTGCTCTTTCTTGTCTTTTTGATTGGATTAAATTATCAATTTCATTAACATAATCTTGATATAATGGATCATTAGCTTTAACTTTTTCAACATCCATATACTTGCGATATAATGCTTTTTGCCATTGTTCATGAGTTTTAATATCTTTACCGTGTTCAGGTTTCATTAATTTATCTCTTCGTTCGAAACCTTCCGCAGCAAACAGAGCTAATCCTTTTGTGTTTTCAATTTCCTTACTAACAAACATAACATCTTCATCAAATTTATTTAACAGTTCAGCATTACTTATTGCAGAACCTCCTGGTTTTGGTTTAGAGGCTGGTGCTTCAGCGACTTCAGGTTGAGCAGCAACTATATCAGCTGGAAGTCCTCGTAAAATCCTTTTTGTTTGTTTTGTTCTTTCTGCTATTTTTCCAGTTGCTTCAGCAGTTTTCTCTAACACTGGTAGAAGACTTTTAGTTATTTCTGTAATAGGTTTAAATAATTGTTTTGTATCCTCTGCAAATTCAACTTGAGATTCCTGATGTGATTGTAGTTGTTGCTTAACAGAATCACGAACAGGTAAATATTTTTTAATTGCCTCTAGTCGCTCTCGAGCTAATCTAGCAGAATGTGGTTCTCCAATCATTATTGATAATATTTATAATGGCTGTTTAATTTACAGCAGCAGAGGAGGTGAACGACCAATAATGAGTGACCCGGCGAGTAAACGAGTCGCATAAAAATTTGAAAAAAATACATCAACGATGGAATAACAAAAATGAGCTAACCCAGACAATTTGACGTTATTGTGGTCTGTTTTCCACCATATGGAAATATGCTCGGTTAGAGGTTTCAGTTTAATGTTATTGACCTTGTTTTCAGCCTTTGTAGGAACCTTTATTTTTTGTAAATAAGGTCTCCAGGAAAAAGGTCTGTTCACCTCCACTGCTGCAGCAGATCTTTCAGTCATCCCTATATTTTACATGAATTCCCATGAAATCCCTTCATATTTTTATCAGTTTTTTTTCTCTGTATTTATTACATCCCTATAATTCTGTGGCAGAATATGCCAGTTTATGTAGGAACTACTTTCATTTAAAAAGAGATAAAGAAATAAATAGAATGATTAATTATGATTGATGTACACTGTATGATAGAGAGAGGTGTATGGGTTATAATTGTTAAAATTATTTGTTAAATGATTAATAATAAATGCTAAATTGTGCATTCAAGTTATTATTGTTATAAAATTTTAATCATTCCCTGTAAAAGGCTTCTGTTTTTCTCTGTTAATTTCTATTGCTCTTTAAAATCCAAGTAATTTTGAACCATAGATTGGCAAGGCCTGTTAAAGTCATTGTAAAACATTGACAGTCCACTTACCAAGTTAACAGGTAACAAGTTCATGAAACTTTACTACAGTTTACTATTAATGCCTCAGAAGATGTTAAAAACAGCCTTCTCGCCCTAAAGTCTCATGGTACCATTTTGTTGTTATGATAATATTGATTTAAGCAAAATGGCAACTTTATCTTGGCTTACCTGTATGATTTGAAGGACTGGGGAGCGTGTATCTTTTGGTTCATGATTTTTAATAGGATTTCAGAACTGATGCTGAAGTAACGCAATGATGACTTGTAAAAAACTGAGGGTGCTACCTAGAAGTCTGAGAGTGAAACAGAAACATAAGAGTAAGGGAAAAAATGGAACATTATGATGAAAGAGCGAATTTTCACAGTTACCATATATACTCGCTTACAAAATCAAGTCCAACAGCAAACAGTGTGTATCGTGTTCTGCTTTCACATAATGTGCTGGTAGATCAGAATCAATATTGTTTTTTTATGGAGTATTTCTAAGAAACTGCATATACCTAGATCTGTCAGTGCTTTATGCGATGGCAGATCTGGGTCTGTGCAGTTTGCAGTTGGATGTCAGTTATAAGCGGCAAGAAGATTGTAACCAAATATCTTCAACTACTTTAGCCTAATAAATATTACAAACAGATTCCAATTATGTTTTATTTTCATGTACTGTCAGTGTGTCTCATCTTGTCCCATGTAAATTTGTAAATTGGTTTGCATTAAACCAATGCAAACTTAAAAAAATGAATAAAAGGAGCAGCAGTATTAAATTTTGTTTTGCTTTATTTGAGCGAGAATTATAAATTAGTTTTGATCATTATTACCTTCTCTTCAACTTCTTTTTGTTTTGCTGTTGAGAAATATATGCATTCATATCCATTCGGAGCTGAATAGGTTGTAGTGTTTTCACTTACATGATCCCTTAATGGTTGTGGGATTGATTTGTGTAAGTCTTTTATGAGCATTTTATCTGGACTGAAACCATGCACTGTGTCTAATATGTAGCCCTAGAAGCCAACTGGTTACCTATATTGACTTTAAGTGTCATGAAATTGACCATAATACTAATAATAGTTCTTTAACCAATGGTCTGATAAGTCTGCCCACAAACCTGTACTGATACTAAAAAAAAAGCAATTGAGGCATACAAATCTGTCTGCAGCAAATCAGTGTACATGTTACACGCTTACCAGCATTTGTTGTGGCTCTTGAGTTACAGTCAGTTGAAGAGGTTTTTTGGTGATATGTAAAGAATATTTTAAGATCAAATTCATATGTTTGACAAATTGTAAATCCATGTGAAATAAAACAACACTACCTCACGTCACCACTTAGAATTTCATGGATACATCCAACTGTTCATCAGAACTAGCAACCAATCAGATGCGACATTTGCTTATTTGCTCATTTGAAAGTTTCACGTACTGTGCTTGGAGGTCTGGGTCCTTGTAGTTTGTTGGGAGTAATTAGTAGAGGAAATAACATAGACTATGATCTGCTAGTACATTATGTGATGGCAGATCCAGTTTAAGTTGTTTTCAGCTTGACTCAACTTATAAGTCAGTATATACAGCAGCTTGTCAAGGTCACATGGTACAGGTGAGGCCTTCATATGGAGATCTCTTCAAGCATGTCTGAAAGGTTTAGACCTTAACAAACAATAACAAAACCCTTTATTTAAACATGCATCATTTCCTCAAAATATGAACATTGATGGCAAAATTTATCTAGAAAAGAAACAAAAATACATAGAACAAACAAAAGAGCCTAAATCCTGTAAAAATAGTTCATCACTTTTAGCGTATCACATGCATGTGAGATAATATTAACATCACATGCATGCAAGATCAGTTTAACATATCACATATATGTGACGAGTTTAATATTATTATTAATATTATTATTATTATTATTATTATTATTATTATAAATGGAGAAAGAAGAAGCTTTGAAAGTTTGTGGTTGTTGTGTAAAACTGTCTGTAGGTGATTTCATATTACAGTAAAAACTGTTATGAGCGACCTCTGCTATGAGCGACCACCTGTCATTTCTGACCACAGTTGTAATGCATGGATCGATTTTATTATATAAATGCTCTCTTGTGAGCAACCACCTGCTGAATGGGACCAACGACCATGATGTCTTTGCAAAATATGCATTTCGACACTGCTATGAACGATCACATTGCAGAAATGGGGATAAACTCCACTGACCTTTATTTAATCCAATGACCGCTTGTATGTTATAAAATAAAAAAGAGAAAAAAAAGAAAAAGAGGCTGGCTATTGGTATCAAAAATTTTGTAGGTATGCTTATAGTATTTAATATTTTCTATTGTAAACCAGACTAAAGTACCTGTAGAGTATTCCAGCACTTAGCCTGGTTCCCGGCCTTATCGTAGTGGGACCATCGTGGCTACCACTGGTATGTATGAGTAGGACCCATTATCCAGCTCTATGAACGACCATATTGTGAGAACAGAGACACACACCACTGCCATTGTGGTACTGAAATTTAGGTAGTGGCCGCGTATATTGTTCATCTTTAGAATTAATCTGTATTGCCTGGGGGGGAATAAGGTTTTTGTCTATTAAACCAGCAAGTGAGAATTGTTTGAGGGATAGTATTAAAGGCTTGTGATGTTTGTTGTTTGTTTTTTTTTCCCCCTGATGTTACAGCGATTACATCCCAGTCACCAAGTTATCATCTATTCAAGTTGGTGCGACCGGGTTGTGCACTTTGTTTATAGAGTTAACTCCCTGTATGTCATCGTGAATTGAAGCCGTTGACTTTTGTCTCTGAGTAAATTATTCTGTTTCTGGATGAGATAATTGTTTCCTTTTATTTCATTAATTGTTAGATATGCAGTGCACATGAATAGCTTTGTCATATTTTCCCAAAGCCATGTCAAAACCGTCTTGACAGTTGATATTACAACTGAGCACTCATAATGTTAACACCTAGTACCTTAATAACAATGGAAGAACCTCCACCTAAAATCAGACAAATTTTAACATCGGAGAAAATAATTATTGAAACTGAAAGAAGTGAAAAAGAGCAGACCACTCACAAAATAACAGTTTAAATGTTGCTAAAACAAATGTAGGTTGTTATAAAGGAAAAGGAATATATCAGAAATGATTCCATATGCTAATACATGAACATGTGATCTTCAAATGTAAATGTAATTTCATGTTTAATTATAGAAGTATATCTTTATTGCTATATAATTTTGTTTCAGATGAATGCATACAATATTTTAGCAAGAACTATTAATAAAGAATAGAATGTATGTACAGTGATTGTGGTTATTTTTCTTTAAATTGTTCTGAGACTAGACCTTGGAAACTGGTCTTTTCTACAAACCTGTTTTGAGAGAACGCCTGTCTTGAGAGACTGTTTTTTGTTGGAAGAAGGGGTTGTCTCTCATAACAGGTTTTACTGTATTTGTGTCATAGCCAGGGTCCTCATATTACTATATATTCGAAGCATATAAATGTTGGCAAACAAGAAAATTTGATTTCTTCCCTTCAGACAATACTTTTAAGATACTGAATTAAAATTTGTATTATGGTACTGGACAGCAACAATGTTTTACATGCAAATATTCATACAGAACATCACTTTCCTCTTTCCAAAAACACAAATTTAAATGTATTTTGCAAACAGAAACTATTCCCATTCTTTGGAATGGAATAAATATTTGAAATAAAATTAATGAGAAAAATATCACTCATATGTTTATGGGTAGGGTTGGGGCCATAAATTCAGTGAAAGCTCCATGAATACATGGCAGTTAAAATGCCTGATTCAGCTGGGAAAGAGGGAGCTAAACAGGCAAATGTTTCATATTATAAAGGAAGAAACTTTTTTTGGACTAGAAAGAGAAAACAAATTTTTAACATTTTTTTAAATCGGGTCCAGCAAAGTTCCTGGTAGGGTCACATCAGTGAGATTGAAAAGTGAAGACATGTATAGGTACAGTGACAAATTGACATTGTGTCACTGAGACATATAGTTAGACATATATTGACAAATTGTCTGATGTTTCCAGTTCATTCAGAAAGACCAAAAGGACAGAATAATCAACTTAAGTTCAGTTAGATAAACGTTGACTAATAGAGAAAATGATGAAACATTGACCAATAAAAAAACTTGTATATTTAGTTGACACACTGACCAGTTTGTAAAAATTTAATTAGACAAACAGTTACAAACTGGCATGTTTAACATTTGGTGAAATAAATAACAACAAATTTAACATTTAAAAATTCAGTGAGCTAGACAAACTGTAATGAATTGGCACATTTAAAAATTCAACGAGATAGACAAACTGTGATGAATTGGCACATTTTAAAAATTTAACGAGATAGACAAACTGTGATGAATGAACAACATTTAAAAAGTGAATATGAGAGAGAAACTGAAGTTGCATGACATCTTGATACCACAAGATTTGCAAGCCACAGAAAGTAGATTTCCAGTATCTGCCAGTATGTGAAGAGAAAAGGAAGATGAAATAGATAACTACTGTGTAGGTACCACGAGGAAAAGATAAAAAGTTATGAAGTGTTGCAGTGTTTATGAAGTGTTACAGTGTTTCACATGCCCATTTGGCTTTACATTCTGAGATAATTTTTTATACCTGATACAAGTTTTGGTGATCGGATAAAACTCAGCTTTACATGATTTCTTGTGTCACATTTCAGTTTTACATAGAGAGAGAAAGCTGCATTGTCTTGGTGATATCAACCACTGGTGATGGAGACCCTCCTGAGACAGCGCAGAAATTCTGGAGACGACTTAAAAAGAAGACCTTGCCAGCAGACTATCTGTCTCATCTTCACTATGCTCTGTTAGGTACATGAATTAGCCTCGCCA
This sequence comes from Megalonaias nervosa, assembly GCA_016617855.1. NCBI lineage: Eukaryota > Metazoa > Mollusca > Bivalvia > Unionida > Unionidae > Megalonaias > Megalonaias nervosa. The sequence continues at coordinate 70,792 of JAECUM010093024.1, read as the reverse complement.
TTCTTGAAATTATACAGTGACTGGATTATGAGATGAAATTTGTGTGAATCCACATTATTACTGGATAGAGAAGTCAGGCTTTAAGCCGATCACATGCGCATGACATTATTTATGTTAATATTCCATATCAACATTTTTATATTTAATATCTAATAACACTTCATGGCATTAAAAAACAGTGTCATAACATCTTGTAAAGAAATGGCATAATGAAAAAGGCATCCAAATGTATTTCAGAGTCATTTCACTATTCTGTAATTTGATTAAATAAAATCTGAATTTTGCATCATCCAGTAAATAGAACCATGCACATTTGCTGATTTCTAATTTGTGAACCTTGTCAGATTGATTGCAAATGATAAAAAAATTATAAGACTCCTTTCATAAATTTCATTTGAAGTAAGCACTTGTGTAAGAGTCTGTGTGCATATCCACATAATTGCACGATAGAGAAATCAAACATTAGGGAATGAGCTTGTATCAAGATATACAAACATTTACATTTTTCATAATGTAATGTCCACTCGTACCTTAATAATCCCACCAGTCGTGTGGTCAACTGATTTTATTTTATCAAAGAACATACTAAAGTAACGAAATGAATCTGCAATACATTCATATGCCTCAGTCATTATGCCTTATGCATTTTAAAACTAAATAAGCTGCAAAGTTTCATTGAAGAGTTATTTGTTATAATAATAATTACCAGATTTAAGCATGGTGGGTACATGAAACCTAGGCTTGATGAAAATGATCCACTACAGAGTACTTGGCATCTTTGATGTATATATTGAGCACTAGATGTTCATGGGACAGTCAGTATGTGGAATGTTGTTTAACTCATCCATCCATGTTTTCTCTATTCTGCAGGCCTAGGAGACTCAAATTACACCAGCTTCTGTAACTGTTCAAAGAGTTTTGACAAGAGACTACAGGAACTTGGAGCCAAGTGTTTCTACCCTCCTGGCTGGGCAGATGATGCTGTGGGGTTAGTGGTGTCATTTTCCTGATGGAAACTACATTAGTTTTGCCATAGCAATCCTGACTTGTACTAATTTTTATCAGCATCAAACAAAAGCATCTTTATAGATCCAAATGATTAATGGATTTAATTAATATATTTGGTTTTAACAAATATGTTGATAAAATCTTTGTTGACCTAAAATTCAAGTAACTAATACAATATTATCTTTGTCTTGTCTGCTAAGCTGAGTCAGGACGTTGGTAAAACCTCTGTGATGACACTTATTATTATGTTATAAATGTTGCCAACATACTCAATAAATAACATAAATATTAAATTCTGTTTCTCCTTCGAATACATTCCCCATTCACATTACATTAGGAGTCTTAGCATGGTACCTCGCGAATCCAGCCCTTCTAAAAGACAGAAATCGTCTTATTGTCTAGTTTTAGATAGACAAAGGGCAGTAACTCTTGTCCATTACCTCCCCTTGATACCACCAGGTGTCGCTAGTTTTTAGCTTCGCTTTGTCCTGAGACACACACAGTGCAATAGTCTCTGACAATCCAGCCCATTTTTGTGTTCCTATGGACCCATCCAATGTTCACTTTACATTTATAATGCGGATTTATCGATCTACTGCAGGTTGTATGCATTATTTTACAATTTCAATATTTTGAGAGATTTGTCACTTGTCGGGACTTCGTCTTGTAGGACCACCATGCTATCGTTGACTTTACATTTGACTTGATTTGCATACTCTGTCCGCTATGGAGCTCTTAATAGCTGTCACGGAATAAGGCAAGAAAATAATTTGGTATGCCTTAAGAACAATTTGGTTAATTAACCTTCATAGACGCATACAGCATTACCTAGAGTGGTTCATTTGTTTTTGTTTTGTATGACTGAACAACACATGCATCTTGTTGTAGGTTGCTCGTGGCAAGATATTCGTATAGCATAGTGTGCATCGGTACTTTACCCCTGGTCATGTGCATTTGTTTTTCTCATGTATTTATAGGAGTCTTATTGTTCTATGCAATACAGTGATTGCTTGGATCTTGTCAGAGAGTGTCAACTCTTACCTTGAACTACAGCCTTAGGGGTAGGTGTTAAATTTCATACAAATCCAGTTTGTAAGCATGTTTTGATAGTTTAAATACCTTTCTTCAATTTGCTGCCTTTATTTGTCATTTTGCAGGTTTAATACACTAGAAAAACAGTCGGTATGTTACAATTCATCGCTAAGGTCATTATTTGACATAAAACAATTTAGTAGCATATATTTATGGATTTCTCCTTTGTATTTTGTTTATTCCTTGTTATGACCAGATTGATTTGTTTATTGCTGTCTGCCTGCATGTATTTATGTATGGATGGTAGACGGATAGATTGGCTAGAAGAACCAGTATGGTAAGGCTACTATCTGTAGTGTGGCAGTGAAGCCATTTCAGCCAACAGTGTATCTGTTTCATGGTGGGAATGGTTGGATATAGACTTATAATTCTGGAGAAGGACGAGGAATTATGATGTGAATTCTCAACTCTTGGATAAGGACCATTACGTTGTGTAATGTATACAAGGACACATGGTTGTGAACCATACTTAATTTTCTTTGCAACATATCGTTATTTGAACCATACTTAATTTATTTTGTGGCATATGGTTGTGTGAACCATACATATTTTTCATTGTTATCATATGGTTGTGTGAGCTATTTATTTTTCATTATCATATGGTTGTGTGAACCACTTATTTTTTCATTGGTATTATATGGTTGTGTGAACCATACTTATTTTATTTTGCATCATACGATTCTGTGAATCGTACTCGTGTCCATTCATTTGTCTCATATGATTCCATAAATCGTATTCTTTTCATTGTGTACATTGTGAATATGAGAACCATACTCATATTCTTGTTACACATATGTGTATCTGTAACATGTTCAGTATAGTAGTAGTGTATTATATGTAGTGGGTGGGTGTGCGAGTCAAAATTTGCTTATGTGTTGTAGTGAACATTTATTTTATTTTTTTATGTTTGTTTCATAAACTTTCATACCCTCACATTGTTTTGCATTGTCATTCAATCCAAGCATCCATTCTGTTTCAATCCTGTTACATTGGTGTCAGAAGTGGGATGCTTTGGATTGAATGAATTACCGACATATAGTGTGCAAATGTATGCTCTGTTAGTATGCTGTAGGTTATGACCTTTTTGACAAATCAATCTTCAGTAGGTGTGGGGTTCCCTACATGTATACATTTGTTTTGCTTATGTTGCCTTGATAATTGTTTGATGTCCTTTCAGACCTATATTCAGATTTATATAGATTAGGTGACCTTGTCAGCTAACAATCATGTCGTCACTTAAGGACTTAGTTGATCTGTGCAAACAATTTGGATATGAAGGAGAAAATCTGAGAAGATTTATTCATGAAGAACAAGCCCAGGAAAGGGATGAGAGGTCAAAGGAAAGGGAATCAGAGAAGGAAAGATTGGAAAAGGAAAGATTGGAAATGGAATGGGAATTAGAAAAGGAAAGATTGACATTAGAAAGGGAAGCCAAAGAAAGGAAATTAGAAATGGCAGAACAACTGAAAAGGGATAAAAGGGAATCAGAGAAGGAAAGATTGACATTAGAAAAGCGGGCAAGAAGGAAAGATTGACATTAGAAAGGCAGGCAAGATTAGATTATAGAGCTAGAGGAAAGAAATAAACAAAGAGATTATGACAGACAATTAGAGTTATTAACCGCTAGAAAAGAAGAACAAGATTCTACCTTCAGCAAGTTAAAGGGCCCCAAATTACCTTTCTTCGACAATGAAAAAGATAACATGGATAGTTTTCTTGGTTTGAGCGATATGCATAGAACCAGAAGCTAGATGATTGGGTTTTACATCTCTGTGCCTTATTCCCAGAAGCGATATCTTTAATTACGACTCTCTGAAGGAAGCACTTCTGAAAAGGTATGAGTTGACTGAACAGGGTTTTTGTAAAAGGTTCAGGTACAGTAAACCCCAAAAGGGAGAAACTTTTGGTCAGTTTATCATCAGGATAGCTAATTATTTCCAACAATGGATTGAGTGTGGTAAAGTGCTGAAAACATTTGAAGGTTTAACTGACTTCTTGCTTGGAGATCAGTTGTTGAGTATAGTATGGTGGGAATTGAACCAATTTCCGAAAGAGAAAGCATTTACAGATGTTCAGGACATGGCTAAGCAGGCAGATTACTTTGCTGATTAAGCTCATGGGGGAACTCATAACATGCTTTCAAAAGATAAGTCTGGAAATCAGTTTAAGGCATCGACATCTGGAGAGCCATTGGAATTGACTGAGATAAGTAGGTCTGGTAAGAATACAGGTCGTCAGGGTATACAATGTTATGCATATAATGAGTGGGGTCATGTACAAGCAAAATGTCCTAAAAGGAAGGGCCCTATACCCAAGGTAGCCATGGCTATTGAGAGCAAAAACCGGTCCGCTAGGCCTATTCAGGTCGAGTATGGTATCCCATCACTCAGTACGTGTCTTTTTCTGGAAGCATGGGTACCAACAGCACGAGGTACCGTTAATGGTCAAGAGATTATGGTTTTATGTGACAGGGGTTGCACAGGTGTGGTAATCAAGCATAGTCTCATGAATGATAGCCAAATGCTTGAGTGGGAGTCTCCCTGCATGCTACTTGATCAGACAATCGATCGCATACCCATCACAAGAATCGAGATTGAAACTCCATTCTTAACCGGAGCAGTTGATGCCCTTTGCATGGATAACCCGATTTACAATCAGATAATAGGCAATGTCAAAGGATCATGTCTGCTGACTATGGAAGAGTTTAGAATGCCTTTAGCTCAAGCAGTTGAAAGGCAAGTGCAAGTCCAGCAAGAGATAAACATGTTGCAGAAATTAGAAGTTCCTGAATCTATTATTGGCAGAATTTCACATGACAAATTCATACGAGAGCAAGAGCGTGATGAATCTATGAAATCGATTGCAGGGAAAATCACTTCAGACGCCATTAAATGTTGTAAGGGTGGGGGTAGCTCATACTTAGTACGGAATAGTGGGTTAATCCCCAGGGAGTTTACCACACAAGATGGTAGGAAGTATTGGCAATTAGTTGTGCCCCTGAAATACAGATTCCGTTTACTGAGGATGGCGCATGAGTCTAGCATGGCGGGCCATCTTGGTAAGCGGAAGACTACCAGCAGAGTGCTGGCTGAATTCTCCTGGCCTGGTGTTTGCACTGACGTCACACGGTTTTGTCAATTGTGTGATGTGCCAGAAAACTGTAGCTAAGGGGAGGGTTTCACGAGTCCCCCTGGGATAGATGCCTTTAATAGGCACCCCTTTCAAAAGAGTTGGGCCAATACACCTGTGAACAATAGGAAAAACAGGTATATCCTTACACTTGTGGATTATGCAGCCAGGTACCCTGAAGCCATAGCGTTGGGTGGCCAAAGCACTGGTTGGGGTGCCAGAAGAAATTCTTACAGATTGCAGAGTGCAATTCACTTCCGACCTCATGAGTGAAATTAGTAGGTTATTATCCATCAAACAACTGAACATGACACCGTGCCATCCCATGTTTTATGGTCTGGTGGAAAAGTTAATGGTACCCTGAAACAAATGTTACAGCAAATGTGTGCGGAGAATCCGCAAGACTGGGATCATCATTTGAATGCTGTTTTGTTTGCGTATCGCAAGGTTCCGCAAGAAAGTCGGGGGTTCTGTCCCTTTGAATTGTTATACAGGAGAACGATTTGAGGCCCTGTACGAATCCTACATGAACTTTGGGCAGGTGATGTCACCGACGATGAAGTAAAATCTACTTACCAGTATGTGCTTGACTTGTGCAAGAAGCTTGAAAACACTTGTCAGATGGCACATGAAGAACTTGTAAGATCAAATTGTAAGTATGCCAAATACTTCAGTCGTAAGGTGCATAATAGAAAATTCATTGTGGGTGATCAGGTGTTAGCGATTCTTCCCACTAGCACAAACTATTGGTTCAATGGAAAGTCCTTATGAGGTAAGGAGGTCAAGGGTGATATGGACTATAAAATCGACATGAATGGTCATGCTAACCTGTTGAAGTTATACATCAAGAGATGCAAAGACACGCTAGAAAAGGGAATATTAAACGTAGTTTGTTCAGCAGTCATTGAAGATGACACGATGAGAGATCTTGAGATAGAAACTCCGCTGGATTACCCCTTGAGAAGCAAAAGAGAAGGGTTAGACCAGGTAAGTGTGAGTCCGGAGTTGTCCAGAGACTAGCGTCAACAGATCAGCGAGCTCCTGGGTAAGTACTGGGATGTTTTCACTGACAGACCAGGATGCACAACCCTGGTAGAGCTAAAAATCAAATTGAATATGTCTTACCTGATTAGAATTAAAGTTTACGCAGTACCCTTTAATGCACGAGAGGTGGTGGATGAAGAGGTTAGTAAAATGCTGGACTTAACGGTGATCAAACCCTCTTAGTCGCCAAACTTGTCTCCTGTCGTCCTAGTCAGGAAGAAGGATGGTACTAACTGCTTTTGTATTGACTTCCGTAAATTAAATAAAGCTACAGTGTTTGATGCCAAACCAATGCCAGACATGGAGGGTCTTTTTGCGAAATTGTCGGGTCACTGATACATTTCAAAATTTGATTTATCCAAAGGATATTGGCAGGTACCCATCTTTGAAGAGTCCCACCGTGGGTGTGTGAATCAATTTGCATATGTGTTATAGTGAACATTTATTTATTTTTTTTAATGTTTGTTTCATAAACTTTCATACCCTCACATTGTGTTGCATTGTTATTTAATCCAAGTGTCCATTCATTTTCAGTCCTGTTACAATAGCGAATTCTGAAGTGCTGCTTGATAATTATGCTGAATTTATTCATATTTCATGCTGTTTTGATAGAATTATTATTAACCAAGAATGCAGCATGAGTTTTAAACAAGGCCATAGGTTTCTGATATGACACTTCACTGATCTGTTAGTTACGACAATGTTTTCAGTGACCTAGTAATTTCACACATTACTAGTTTCTGCTTTAGTTTATGTAATCCCCCACCCCCTGGCTAATGTTCATCGCATAAAACCAACACATACCATTATATCAGGGGACGGAGAGGATAAAGGAGGGGACCAGCCATCAGATGCTTCAGTCAGTACAGCAGTTGAAGCTGCAGTCTCTTCCATCTGAGCAAAACATTAGGGAAATATTCCCAATTTTAGGCAACCCAGATGGGGTAAGCCTCCACATATGTTGAGCATGGCCTTCAGGCTGGTAAGTTGGGGTACATGGGATTTACGAATGATCGGCTGGACCCAAATAATAATACTGCCACACCGACACCAGCCATCCAGCCAACATCAGCAGTTGCCTTGACATTGCCAGCAGTTCAGCCATCCCTGCATGGAGACTTATTGGCTGGAATGGGCCAACAACACAATGTTTACAGGGATTTTAGTGATACATCTGTCCATCTAGCTGGGCAGTTGGTGACATATCATTTCACCAGCGATTTCGATGAGAAATCTGCCAGTTCAGCTTTGGAGCAGCTGGCACAGGTGCATGCTGGACTGACATATATGTACCATGGTACTGGAAAGGCTGGCAGTCCTGGAAAGGCCATTAGTGTGGCGATACCGACAGTACGGGAAAGGCCAGAGATACCAGCAGTGCTGGAAAGGCTGGCAGATTGGCGATGCTGACAGTGCAGGAAAGGACGGCAATGCAGGCAGTGCTGGAAAGGCTGGCAGTGCTGTCTTGACTGGCGACGCTGGATATTAGAGTACTCACAGCTTACACTTAAGGGAGAGCTCGTGTCTTGCACAGATACGACCGAGCAGGTTTGTCAAGGCCACCCGGCATGACTTGTCCTGAGCTTGAAGCCGAGCCAGATGAGAACACGGCGCACAGTAAGGGTGATGAGTAATCGATGGTCACATGTGCACCCACATTGACCCCTATTATACAATAGAACAGTGGCTGTAAGAAACCGACTTGAGCTCACTGGACCTTCCTGTTCCCTCAGAAGGGGGGGGGGCTGATCCAGGTCAGTTGGAAGGCTTCAGGTTTTGTTCATCAACAATCTCCTCACCTCTTCACACAATACACCTTCAGATCGGGAGATGGATGCCTTTCGATAACAGAGGATATTGTAGCACATAACAGCTGCTGGGGCTTGTGCTAATGACACAATCCCCCAATGAGTTACTCAGGACTTGCTTTTGGCATGCAAACAGCAGGTGGAAGCCCATCATTGACTGGAGTCTTCTCACAAAAATCAAGACGGGGAAGGTGATGTCATTCCGCCTTCCTGTCAGATGGGGTGGGTATGCCTTAAATCTTGATCTGACAGAGGTATACTTCCATGTTCCTATCCACCCCATCTGTTGCTAGTTTCCATGTTTACCGCCACACCATTCTCAACTCACCGGTCTTCCTTTTGGCCCTCATCAACCCCTGGGCTTTCACTCACACTTGGGACTCCACTGTCTCCCTGTTCCATGCATTGTCATCTACATCGACAGAAGCATACCTGGGCAGCGTCTTAAAGAAATGCATGGTAAGTTCTATTGTACTTCAAGGAGAAAATGATCTCCCTTCTCTGCTAGATCATACAGGCCTTTTCATGATCTGGGAAATTCAGACCTCCATACATCCCAGAATTTCGTCCATTTTGGCACAGACTTCTTAACCAACTGGAATCTGGCCTGTCCACTTGCGTTCACGCTCCCAAAATCATTGAACTCGTTGAGTCTGTTTCCATCAAGACTTCGATTTCACCTGAGAGTTCTTGCAAGTCCTCAGCTATTATATGGCAGCGGACTTGACCACATTTGGCCATCTCATTATGCGGGCCTTGCCAGCACATTGGCACCCCGTTTTGTGTCCTCTAAATCAAGCAGTTATGATCACACCCAAAATTCAATCATTCCAATGTCAGTGGGGCAATCCCAGGTGGCTGACCATTGGAATCCTGCTGAAGAACCCCAGGCGAAAATAACGTAAAGTACCGCCGCCAGTGCACATGGTGGGAGTACCCACCTGTTGCTGATCTTCACTACCATTAGCGACATCTGGAGAACGGTCTCTATACATCAATATCCTAGAGAGGAAGGCTGTCCTCAATACCTTTCATTTCTGTAAAGATTGATCCTGGCATCGAAATGATCTTCTTTCGATCCTCAAACAGGGAGGTACCAGACTACTTGTCCGGTGTTCTGATTTGGCATTTTTCTATGTGGGTGCAACAATCTCCATTTCAACATACAATTCAGACACCTTCTGGCTGCATCAGTAGCTTTGCCGAGAATCAGTCCAGAGGGATCATTCCTTAACACAGAATGTCCCCTCCATCAGTTGGTTGTCACTCAGATTCACACACTTCAAGGGCAGCTGATGATCGACCACTTGGTGATGAGGTGGAATCAGCAGCTCCCCACATTCATCCCCTCCCAGGTCCAGACACATCAGCTTGGACCATGAGATGCACTGTCAGCCATCTGGGAGGGGTTGTGGGCCTGTGCCACCCCTCCTACGGTGCTGCAATTATGGGGTCAGAATGGCAAGATGACTCTGATAGCCCCTCTTTGAGGGCACAAGCCCTGTATCTCCAATCTATTTTTCCCAACAATAATACACCCAGGAAGATTCAGGCCAACCTGAATCGACCGCCCTCTTCTTCTACATGCTTAACTTTTACCAGTACAGCTTGCAAGTCAGACAATTCAAACCTTCATTGTGGAGAGAATCTAGATTACAGTTGTTAACAAAGGCTATGGCCCTATGATATTGGACAAATTCTGGCAACATGCACCATATTTGTGTAAGATAGAGACCTATTGGATCTTTTAGACAATATTGGTTTCCTTGACCAGTATCCCTTATTTGTCTCCAAAGGGATCCATTCAGGGTTGTTTGACATGGCTGGATTCAAACCCCTTTGAACTTCTAGCCTACACATCGCTAAAGTCACTATCATACTGATCATGTTTACCGATAGCTTTAGCTTCAGCATGCAGGGTAAGAGGGCTGCATCCCCCTTTATGTTCACTGGAATTCTCTTCAGTTCAGATCGGAGGGTTCTATAGTTCTCAAGATACGATCAGGATTCATAGCCCAGAGCAGATTACCATCTGTTGGTAGTCAGCCAGTGCCCCTGCTCACTTTCTTCCATAGCCAGGTTGAGAACAGCAGCCATGCAAGATTCTGTTCGCGCCTCAGGGATCAATGATCTTGGACACATTCAACATCATGGCAGATGTGACATTGGGCATGATAAAGATCTCTCAGATCTGTTAAACAATTTGATCTCCAGCAACCAAAATCCATAACATTGTTTCCAAAATGGAATTTTTCTTGGGTTCTAACATGGCTCAACTCCAGTAAGTTTTAATCTCTTGCTCATGCTTCACTAAAGTTCCTATCGTATGAGACATGCTTCCTGATTGCATTAGCCTTCACATGCAGGATCAGTGAGTTACATGCCCTTCCAGTCGACCTGAACTATCTTCTGTTCATTTTGGATTATTTGGTAGTCAATCTTACGCAACCAGGCCTAGTTGCCAAGAATCATTTGCCATCCATAGGTAACTGATAGGTCGTCATTTGTCCTCTCTTTTCCATAGACAAGTCTAGAGAGGCAGCCATGCAAGATCCTGTCTGAACCCTCAAGCACTACATGAGATGCACAGAGACAAGTCGTGGCACGAGCAACGTCTCTTCTCATGTGGCTTACTGCTCTGAAGTTTTGAGCAATCTCTGAGACAGAACACAGGATATCACGCTTCACACCCTTTATTCCTGGCTGAAGGAGGTCATATGCTTGGTGTACTCTGACATCTCACCAGATCAGAGAGAGTACCCTCACATCTGCACCCTCAAGCACTACTTGAGATGCACAGAGACAAGTACAGATATCACTTCCGGTCAATGTGGGAAAACAAGGCATCACCCCTGAAGCCCTTGCTTGGTGGTTGAAGTGGGTTACATGCTTGGCATACTCAGAGATATCGCAAGATCAGAGTTGCCTCATGTGGCTTACAGCTCACGAGATTAGAGCCATTTCTGCAGCCTCGCTTTTGAATGCATTGTTTCAATCCGAGACATTATAGAAGCTGTTAGCTGGTATGTAGAGTCAACTTTCTCAAGTTTTTACCTCAGAGATTTAGCGTTGCAGAGATAAACGTTGAATCTGGTAAGCAGCCACCAGACCCAACTAGACCAATCAACACAGTCCATTAGCTTCACTGGATTCGCCCGTGAAAATTTTGGTAGGTGAAAATCGCAACTTCATCTTCTCACCCATGTATGTGTGTGTGTGTGTGTGTGTGTGTGTATACATACACACACACACACACACACACACACACAGAGGAGTCCCAGATCAAGGGATCTCGGGCTGTGTTATCTTTCATACAGGGAATCCAGCCAGTCATCTCCAAAAGGATACCCAAGGTAGAGGCCGGATGCTCAGCATCCCGACCTCCTATTACTTATTCTCCTAACATAATGTGATTGGGGAATGTATTAGAAGAAGAAAGCAAATTTTTTGGTAAATTATGTTTCTCTGAGAATACTTACCCAATCACATTACTTAAAAACCCTCCCAACCACCCTGCCATGCAATCATCCACATTAATGTCTCACTCAGCTAAAAACTGGCGACACCTGGTGGTATTAAGAGGAGGTAATGGGCAAGAGCTACTGCCTTTGTCTATCTAAAAATATACAATAAGACAATTTTCGTCTTTTGGTAGGGCTGGATTCACGAAGTAGCAGGCTAATATTCCTAACATAATGTGATTGGGTAAGTATTCTTGGAGAAATGTAATTTACTTTAAAAATTTGCTTTCTTTTCCTTCATTTATTTTCTGCAGTTACAAAATTTTATGCATATCTCAGTAATAATAAGTACTGTTATGTGTTGCCAGAAATCACAGTGGCAAACCTATGCTCCAGTTATAAGCTTATCTTGAAAGGAAGCTATCAAGTTACTAGGATGCTATGTATACAAACATAAATCTGACACAAGCCACGTAAGTTACTTCTCCATCAAATACATAGCTGATTATAATAACACTAGGAATTACTTGCTGCAACCTCTGCATCGAGCCCTTCCTTGAAAGATGAAAAAATGTATTTCCATCTCTGTATTATATAGAAAAAAGAAAGTAACTTTTATAGGTTAACTTCCCTTGTACCAGGTAGGTGGTCACCTTTATCCCAGATGTAACCAGTCTAAACTTTTGGTTGCATCTGTGAACAATGCCTCCAAGAATCCATTACAATTCTGGCTTAATTTTTTGACCATTGTTTGAGTAGTATAGTAAGTGAGACATGGTCTTCAAAAAGCATTATACAGCAAGCCCAGTCCTCTAGAGTGTCAGTGAACAAGTTGGATGAAACTAGGACCAAATTGGCAGCTCACTGGACATAAATCCCAACCATGCCCATGCATGAAATTAGAAGCATTGAAACAGCGAAGGTGTGATTACCTTTCAGTTATGTTGGCTGGACCTTCCTGCAAGTAATATATTGTTCTCCATATGCCATCCCAGCTTCAAGTCAACTGGTCCAGCAGTCCAGATAATCATTGTACAGTTTTGGCAGTCATGACTCTGTCATCTCAGACTGGCTGTCTGGGTGACCAACATCATGAGACAGTTCCAGAAGCAACATCATTCATGCACTGCAGACCGCCTTCCAGACAACCTGCTGAGACCAGTCATAGTTCATGGCAAACAGAAATCACATTTGGAACCACCCATCTTGGTCCAACCATGATAGACTAGCATTCTACATCTGCACCACACACCATGTCAGACTGAGTTGACCAACACTACTAGCACATTTGACTGGTAGAACCTTGTTTATTTATGATGATGATGGTTTGGCAGAGCATTCATGAGGACAGCCCCCCAGTCAGTGAATGGGGTGACACAGACATGCCTGTACATTCTCACCCAACCATGGAAAGGACAGAATTTAGTTTTAACGTCAGAATTGAAGAAATATACAGTCGAACCCACTTATCTCGGCTTCGGTTACCTCGCCAACCCTATTAAGTCGACGTTTTTGAAGTGGAACCGCCAAATTCTCTCTTTGTCTTAGCATTTTCTCAGGTTATGTTGATTCTTTTATGTTGCTGAACCCTAATATCTCGAGCACAAAAGAGGGCCAAATTTGCCACTTAACGTCGGTTATCTCGATCCCCATGACCAATTGCCGGCGATTTTTTTCCCTTATTGGTGACAAAAATGTCCCATCTGGCGACAGACTTTTTGGTTATTTAATTTGTACAAACAATCATGGCTTTCGACTGGATAAATAAAAGGGAGAACGGAAGGAAGCCACAAACTTGACTAAGCAGTGCATTGGAATCAATCAGTACACAAATGATCCTTTGTTTGTATCGACAACCCCATCTTAGCAGTGCATTGTTACATCATAATCTGCTTATGCTGACATATGGCCGAGTACTGTATGCTTTGACAGTCAATTATGCTACCGTACTATACCTACAACTGACCGACTTCTGAAGACGCGAATAGAACAGATAAAATTAATGGAATGGCTAATCCTTCTGTTTGTTGGTTGTTACAGACACTTAAACTCCGCAAGAAGAAATAGCAAACAACAAATAAATAAGTTTTGCATAATTAAAAATAATTATTTATTTCTCAAAATACAGGAGTGAAAGAATCCCTATATTGGGTGTTAACTTATGCTACAGTAATATATACGGTCCAAGATTGCCAGGTGTTGACTCGTGTAAGTTTCTTTCGTGGGAATGGAGATCCTATTTTGCAAGAACACGGTCTTTTGATTTTTTAATTTACTTCTTGTGATTGGTTACGTTTATGCTAGCTTATGACTTACCAATAAAATGATCGTACTTCGTTAACTGCGCATGTGCTGAGTTCACGTAGCACGTGATCACGGTCTGTATGGTCGTTCACTCCAATGACAGTTCACTCACTCTTGTTGATCTTGTCTGAAGGATAACATGCTGTAGCTATTCTGTTTATTTTTTCCCTTCTAAAAATGTTTGGAGGTGTTAAGAGAAAACTGGACAATCAGTCAATAGAGAAAAAGTATGAAATCATACTGCAGCTAGAAAAAGGAACAAAACCGGCAGACCTTAGTCGTCAGCATGGCATTCCAGCAAACACCATTTCAGGATGGAAAAAGAAGGCCGACATGATAAAGCAAATGTATGAGAAGTCTGTCTTTGATCCAGCAAGAAAAAAACTTAGAGTGGCTGAGCACAAAGATGTCGACAATGCAGTGTTTCAATGGTTCACAAATACGCGAGCAACAAACCTTCCCGTCAATGGTCCCTTGCTGATGGAGAAGGCGGACATCCTTGCTGCAAAGCTAGGACACCCTGACTTTAAAGCAAGTCAGGGGTGGCTGGATCATTTCAAAAAGAGGCACAACATTGTCTTCAAAGCAATTTGTGGAGAGAGCGCTGCGGTTCAACAGAAACAAGTGGATTCATGGCTGAAGACTCAAATGCGCACAATTTTGGATACCTATGAGACTCGGAACATTTTTAATGCTGATGAAACTGGGGTGTTTTGGAAATGCCTTCCAGGCAAGACAATGGAATTTCGTGGGGAGGTTTGTCACGGTGGAAAAAAGTCGAAGGACCGACTTACAGTGCTAGTTGCTGCTAACATGGATGGAAGTCAAAAACTCCCGCTCTACGTTATAGGAAAGTCCAAGAATCCCAGATGCTTTAAGCAGACCAAAGTTCTTCAATGTGATTACGATGGCCAGCCAAGAGCCTGGATCACAGGAGATCTATTCAGTGCATGGGTGAAAAAGTGGGACAGGAAGTTCCAAGCAGAGAAAAGGAAGGTGGCACTGATTGTGGACAACTGTAGAGCTCATCCGGATGTTCCTGGTCTCAAGGCCATTAAGATCTTTTACCTCCCACCGAACACAACGAGTAAGCTCCAACCAATGGACCAGGGGATAATCCAAGTGCTTAAGGTGTACTACAGGAAAATGTTGATGCGCCAATACCTGCTCCATGATGAAAAGAAGGCACAGTACACCCCTTCCCTTCTAGATGCAATGAACTTCCTGAGATCAGCCTGGAATGACGTGAAGAAGGAAACAATCTCAAACTGCTGGATGCACTGCATCATTCAGGATATTTCCGATGAAGAGTTTCAGGCACAGTGCCGTGCAGCCACAGAAATGGCGGAAAAATCAAGCCTTACAGATGCTATCTTGGAAGAGGAGGCACAGGAGTTAGCCATCACTGTCCAGGAATTCCGAGATTACATAGAAATCGACAAAGACGTTGTTACTGATGGCGTGATCACCGATGAAGACATTGTATCAAGTGTGCAGTCAGCACAGGCAAGCACATCTGCATGCGGCAATGACAAAGAAGATGAAGAAGATGCGGACGAAGATTTGGAACCAATTCCCTCAGCTGGTGAGGTGGTAGAAATGCTACAGAAAATTCGACGGTATGGTTCTTTTGTAGGAGATGAAACTGTTTTAGACAGCATAAATAATATTGAAGCATTTGTTTTCAAGCAGACTGTTAAAGGCAAAAAGCAACAAAGCATTTTAGACTTTGTAAAGAAACCATAGTAACCGCGTGTACGATACTTTTCAGAGCTGTCAGAGTGAAATGACTCGCGAATTTAATTTTGACACTGGTTAGCTTTTTGTAAAAACGAACTACACCCTGCACGTTTTTTTTGTGATTTTGTGAGCGATCTTTGTGTTTGCAATGTTGGAGAATATAATAAAGGTTTGTATCGAGAATCGATGGTGGTTTGTATTGTATACTGGTAAATCTCTGCTGTTAGTTGGTGCACATATGCCTTTTGTTGTTAGCAAACATGTATGTACATTTTTATAGCATGCCGATCGCTTCATCAAACAAATCGCAGCAACGCTGTTGTGTAAAAAAAACATCCAAAAACATGTGCATGTACATTCTCATTTATTAACGCACATCATGTACATAATGAAATTTCAAGCACATGTTAATATATTGCCGCCATATTGGTTTTCGTTTATCTCGATCATCGGTTATCTCGATGCTTTTTGGCAAACCCCTAGGCCGGCGACATAACTGGGTTCGACTGTACATAATTTTGCCACCTTCAGAATGCCCTTCTCTACTGATGGTCAATCCTGTTTATAAAGTCAAGGTGAATGTGGACAGTGATAGTAAACATTCATCCTAAAAGATCTTTTCAGTGAGTCAATTGACTGGAACTTTCTCACTGCAATAATATAAATCTCATACTGACATTTATTTTTCATACATACCTAGCCCTGACAAGGATAATACTGCCTTCACTGTATCTGCTGCACTCTGTTGTAAAGTGGACAGACAAGTGTAAGTCATGCTGACAGGTAGTCAGTTTGGCCTATCAAAGACAATATGGCAAATAAATCAATGACCTCTGGACTTCATATGAAAACGTGCTCACTTGCTGTCTTCTTCTCTGAAACCACATGATGCAGCAACCCTATGCTCCTTCCCTTTCAGATCTCACCTTCTGTTTGGAGGACAGATTGAGAGGTGAGAAAGCATGTTGCACAATAGTTGCTCTGTGCAAGCCATTACCTCTAGTTTATCCAAGAAAGGGGTGAACCAGAGAAGGGAAAATTGATGCCAGAAATATTAAATTGCAACCTTTTCATGGCCAAGCAAGTTATAGATGGTCATATGCCATTAACTTCTGTGGGCAGGCTGGGAGGGGGGAGAAGAAGGACAGTTTTTACTCCTCCATTCATCCTGCCAACCATCAGTGACTTGCCATTCCTCCAGTCTGCTGGTACATCTAATACACTCCTTCTGTTGTATCAGACTTCGATCATCCTATCTCTGAAAACTATTTTGTGATCTGTCATCCCAAACCCAGAGGTATTGACTGTCAGTACCCCTTTTGGTCAGCTTGGAGGGAATGGGGGCATATGCTTTCACTTTATTAGCTCTAATTCCAAAAGGAATCCAGAAATTAAGGGATATGGAAATAGTTCTGATTGCTCCCCTTTGATGGGACAAATCCTGGATCAGTGATCTGGTTGTTATAGTGACAGATATACCCAGGAAAATCATGGACACACCCATGCTGCATAAGCAGCCAAGGTCACCATTATTCCATCCGTATCCAGAGAATCTCCTCCATCATGTCTGGTTCTTGTCAGGAATGCCTTGCATGAAAAGAGTGGTGCCTTAATTATGGAGAGGATTGCAACATCTAGACAGCCCACCACTTCAAAGGCATAGAAGAGGTAGTGGCATGTTTCAGTGACTGCTGTTACATTAATGACATTACACCACTCTCATTGTCCATTCCTGAACAGGCTAAGTTCTTTTACCCTATAAAGACAAGATATACTTCTGCCACTTTCAAGGGATACCATTCCATGATCTCAAATACATCCAGACATCTTGGAAGAGATGATATTGGCCATAATTAGAACCTTTCTGACTTGTCCAGTTTTGACATGTCCAGACTGCTGATCTTCTTCCCTAAAATAGAACCTCTCCACATTCATGGCTTAATGTTTCAAAGCTTGACCCCCTGAGGTGACTAGCATACAAGACATGTTTCCTGATAGCATTAGCTTTGTTTTGCAGAAGAAAGCTTGACAGAAGCTTTCCATGGGTTGATGGTTCTTTCCAGATTTTTCCTGCACCAGATGTACTGGCTGCTATCTATTACGTATAATGTGCTGAAAAATTGTGTGACACCCATAACAATAACAGCAACACTGAGACTGTTTGCTACATGCTTTGTCCTTAGGTCTGAATTACATGCATTATTGTTCAAAATGTCTCAGTGTACTAATAATGCAACCAGGTTTCCTTTCAGAGAATAGGTTGCTGTTGCTAGGCAACCAGCAAATAACAATCCACTCTCTCTTAATGGATCCATCGAGAGGTGAAGATGTAGACCTGGTATGCACCTTCAGGGGGTTATTATATTGGCATACTTGAAACTTTCACAGATCAGGTATGACACATGAAGATCTTGTCACATCAAATAGAAGTGATATTCACAGACTGGGACTTAAGACTTAATGTCTCAGTTCAAGACATGATAATGTCAGTTTACTGCAATGCCCAGTCTACTTTTTCTAGTTTCTGTTTGCATGAAATGGCCTTGCTAGGGAGTGAGCTGAATCTTGTTGGGCCGCTGGTAGCTGTTAAGATCTACCACACCCTGTTCATAACCACACATCCTCAGCCCTGTGTATGACCTAGCAACTCTCTTTTGATTAGCCCAGGAAACTTTGAATGTAAGGTAGTAACTAGGTGCAGGATCACATTGTGATGTACATTGCATGTCTTTAAAAACATAATCTTTGCATGTGCTAACCTAAAGGTAGGAGAGCCTCATACTTTCAATACAGCAGTCACATGCTTCCACAGGCCGATACCTTAGAGGTTGAATGCTCAAGGATTTTCTTCTTCTCTTATCTATTCTCCCAATGTTAATATGATCGGGTAATGTGTTTCAGAGAAAGAAAATTTGTTAGCAAATTATGTTTGACTGAAAATATTTACCCAATCACAATACTGTCAATCCCACCCACCTTACCTGTTAAAGGTTTTGCTCAAGCTTAAAATGGTTAACATGTAAGATTATATATAGAGATGGAAAGATGTTTTTCATCTTTGTGGGAAGGCTGGATTCCAAGGTAGCAGATGTAATTCCTAACGTTAATGTGATTGGATAAGTATTTTCGGAAAAAAACATAATTTACTAACAATTTTTTTTCTCTCTCAACTCGTATACCCCACAAATATCTTCCCCTTTTCCCTGTTAGAGGTGCATTGAGGGGCAAAACAATCTTATAATGGAAATGTACTGAATGAATGGATCAAAAGTTATTTGCAGTATGAATAGCACTTGATTTTGTCAAAGTATTGTACCTTTTTATGAAAACATTTCCCATGTTTTTCAGCTTGGAGCTGGTTGTGGAGCCTTGGATAGATGGACTTTGGGACAGACTTAGAAAACAACTTGGAATGGTTCCTTCAAGCTTGAATTGCTCCCTGCTTGAAGTAATAACAAATGAAGACAAAGTCCATTCTTCTGAACCTGAGGAAAGGAATGATATAAAAAATGGAGTCCTTTCAGATGATGATATGAACTTAAAAGATTCAGTCAGAAAGTGTGATAATTCCCAGCCTGACAAAACTGCTGAATCAGTTCCTAGTCACTTAAAAGAAAATGGCTACAATAAGACTGTTCTTGTGCATAATGGGCATAAGGACTGTGGAACCTTTGCTATTAATCATAATACAACTTCCAGTGATAATTCAATAGATAAAATAGATGAAAAATTTATTGCAGATAGTAGGAGCACAGAGACTTCCTACTCAAGAGAATCAAATGTTGATTCAGTTGTAGGACAGGGATTAAACTATCAGAACCAAAGTAACTCTGTAAATTCAGAATTGGGACAGATGATTTTTGACAAAGACAAAGACATTAGCAACAATGTAGTGACTGATATATGTGAACCAGCCAAAGAGCAGTGTATCAGTGAACCTAACTTATATAGTAAGAAGAGATCACTAACAATAAGTGTTGATCAAAGTGACTTTTATGCAGTATCGGGTGTAGATTCTTGCAGCCAACCAGTGCCAAATATTTCATCTGTGGATATTACCAATTCTGCCAGAAGAGGTGCCACTGTTGCCTCCACTGCTTCTACAGGTGATGACATCAGTGCCAAGATGGAACACATGACACTGATGGATAAGGGAGACAATGCAGATATTCCCTCATTGAGTTCAGCCCCTTGCTTAGGAAGCCCCTCTGCTGCTCTTGCAAATACAAATCTAACCATTCCTGCCTTGTCTCCAAAGTTCTTGAAGCTGGAATACACCTCGGAGACTGAGATGGTAATATGGCATAATCTAAATGCAGAAATGTGTACAAATTTCTATTTCATCAAATTGGGGTATTTATTTCTTGTGATTGTTTGTGATAATGAAATTTTCAAATTATTTGATTTGTTTCCACAAGTTTAAAAGTTTGCTTTTTCTGACCAGCTTGCAAAAATCTAAACCTTGAAAAATTTCCCAATTTTCAGCACCTGGAAAGCAATCACATTTATTCAGGTTATAATTATGGATTCCATCACGTAAACACAAGGTTCCATATAATAGACATCCAGCCATATTATATTCTGACTTCTCTGAGATATGCAGAATCCTTAAACTGGATGGCCTAGTGTCATGTGTTTCTCAGCCAGATATATTCCTGTATCATGTTAACATCAAGATAAAAACTCAGCTATCTCCTAAACGCAAGTCTTCCAGAAAAAGATGAAAAGTTGTCTTTCACATTTATTCTGTATGTAGACAAAAGGGAAGAGACTCTTCCAAATGATCTCCCTTTACAGAGGTTTCCCATTTTAAGTTTTTTTGCTGGACCAGTCAGCATGGAACAATAAACACAGTGATACCTGACAAGATCGATCATTGTTAATTTTACATATTAACCAAAAAGTGTGGTACACTTTTCTTCCTGAAGCTTCTGCAAAGTTATGGTTACGTTATTTGGGAATTTTCTGTGATATTTTTATTCATATTTTTTATAGTTTGTGTACTTCATTGTTCTGATCTGGTAAGTCACACAAAGTATTTTGTGGATACTTGTTGTTTTGATGTTTCATTTGCAAATGTTGAATTTTTCACTTGTATTTACAGCTAGAACAGTTACAGATTTTATTGGCAGTTTGGTGTGTTTATTTCCTAGTTTTCACAAAAAGTTATTTGTTTGGCAGCAAAATGTATCAGGTACAAGCAATTTAGAGTCGCTGAGGACAATCATCTTTAGTTCAGGTGTAATGATTCAGTGGATCTCATGATGCAGCTGAGCATTGTGCCAATAATATGCTTGCTGTCATTTGGCAATCAGAGAGTCATGATTTGCTTCATCTCTTTAATAGACACATCAAGAGCAGAGGCAATGCAAGACCCTGTCAGCACCCCAAAGCACTGCTTAAGGTATACAGATACATGTAATGGTACATGCATATGACTGTTTCTTCCAGTGATGGCCATTACCCCTCAAGCCATATCTTTGTGGCTGAAGTGGGTTGTAGTCTCAGCATACTCTCAAGTCTCAAAAGATCACAGTTGCCTCATGAGCATTACAGCTCATGAAATCAGAGTAATCTCTGTGAGCCTCCCTTTTAAATATATTGTTGTGATCCAAGGTAGAAGCTACAGGCTGGCAACATTTTTGAGTTTTTAAAGGATTATCAGACCCAGTTAAAACCAACAGTCTCTTAGCATCACTGGATTTGCCAGTGAAGTTTTGTCAGCAAGAAGAATTTAATCATCTTCATAACTGAATATATGGGTCACAGATAATGTGACTGGTGGTTCTGTTGCTTTAAAGTTAGTAGAGTAGGTTATCATTTGCATAGGAATCCAGCCTTTTTATTTCCTAGAAGGACACCTAAGATACAGGTTGGATACTTGCTTCCCTCTTCCTATTGCCTATTCATGTAACATTAATGTGATTGGGGAATGTTTCTTTTTTCCGTTGGGATGGATTTGGTGGTAGGAGGTTTAAATTACTGATGTTAATATTATCAGGTATATATTCTTCATGAAACTTAATTTACTTAAAAATTTGCTATTTCAGCAATCTTGAATCAACCCTTTTCCAGTTGGACAACTAAAAAATATTATTTCTTGTCCTCAAGAAACTTCTACTCAAGCAGCAGTTATAGAAATGTAAAAGCTGTTAAAAGCTTATAAATGATTATATGAAAGGTTACTTTCTAGAGCTTTTTCTTTGACCTGTTTGACACCATTTGTTAGTAAATAGAAATTGAGACCAGTCTTCAATACCTCTGGTGAACATTTATTGTTATTGAAAAGTGAGAGTGAAGCACTACAGTAAAAGTTATACAGGTCATGTAGGCATTCAGAATCGATTATTTCAATAATGGTTGCCATATGTTAGAATTTTGATTAAAGATACCTTTAAATGGCATTCACTTTATTTAGCTTGTCATATATCCATTGGAAGATTATTATTTACATGCCCCAAGAAATACAGCAAAATCAGTGCCAAATTATGTGGACATCTTGGATGAGGTCAAACGATCTGTGTGATCCAGTACAAACTGGATTGAATGGTGGGTGTTGTGATGTCATAATGAAAGCGGCAGATTGAAAATTAATTCATACTGCTGGTACCCTGTTGTTTGTTATGATAGACGTAACACCCCTTTTCTTGACCCAGTTCAGTCCCTGGCTTCCACTGTAAAAGTCCTGTTGTGATAAATATTTTTGTCTGTTAAAATATATGAAGACATTTACAAAATAGAGCATTCAGTGTTCAAGATTTAATAGGCATTGGTTAAATTATTGTAGTATTAAAGTTTAGAATGGCAATCAAAATTTAATTTGAGTCAATGTGCCTGCATACTGCTATCTTTATTGCCTATTACCAGTACTTAAAGAAACCTGTGGAAATTCTGTGAAATCTGCATTTTTTATTTTCCTATATGGCAGCTATTTGTGTCATCCCCCGGAAGCTGTTGCCTGACTGACAAATTGAGGGTTATCACAGATTTGCTAGAGGTCGTACAACACTCATCCAAGTGCTCATCTGTGGTCAGTACAAAGCATTAAATATTTATGAAATTTCAGCATTAAATATCTTGAATTTGAGGATTTGATGGCATGACTAGTTGTTTTGATGTTTGATATTTGCAACATGTTAGCAGAACAAGTGAAATAGATCTAGTCAGTCCTGTTGAAATAAATTTTAAAAATGATTACATTGTAATCTTCGAGTTGCTAAAAAATTAAAGAATAGAAAATTCACAAATCTGAATTATCCTAACATTTATAGCTATTGGCATCATCGTTGTTTTTATCAATCTGGAATTCCAGCATGGATCAAATATTACAGCAATCAAAAGAAACATTTTGAGAGCTGCCTCCCTCATCAAAACACCATTTTTGAGAGATTAGAGATACATTAGATTCTGAATCAAAATAAATATTTGATATTGCAAAGAATGGAAGTTAAAGGTAGGTTGCTGTATAGTAGCAAAAAAGTAGATGAAGTAATTTCAGAAAAGCTCTGATTGGGTGATCTCCTGTATTTTCATGTGTGTTTATATGTGTATTTTACTGAAAGATCACAATTTTAACACTAGATGGAGTTAAAAACATGGACACAAAACAGGATTAAGCTATGTTTATTGTCTTAATCTAAAATGATGAGCCTCTGCGATACAGAACATATGAAAGGTAAATAAAATATCATAAATATTTTGTGCTTCCAATCAGAATCTTTTGTCATATGTTAGATTGTTCTTCTGTTACAAGAAAAAGTTTCATTTATTACAGGGAAATAGTTTCACATAATATTCCCATGATCAGCTTTATACAGGGTTTGAACTGATACGGGATTTACCATATTTGTGACATTGAAAACATAATTAACATTCTTGAATCTTGAGATGCAAGAATGTATTCCCTATTCTAACATATTTGGAAAACTAAGTGCAGAAATTGTAAAATGGTGGACATTCACTGACCACATAGCATATTACATTTCACAGAGCATGTAGCATATTACATTTCACTGGGCAACCGCACTGGTGGCCTAGTGGTTAGAGTGTCTGCCTCAGATGCGGGAGGTTGCAGGTTCTAACCCCGGCCGAGTCATACAAAAGGCTTATAAAAATGGTACTAACAGCTGTCTCACTAGGCGCTTAGCATTAGGAGGTTAGTGTTAGGACTGGTTGGCATAGTGTCAGGATAATGTGTCTGGGTGGGACATCATGCTACATGTCTGCAGCATGATGCCCCAGTGCTAGACATCACTATAAACTGCCACACTGCAGACATTGTAGCAATGTGACAAAATTTTTAAACGCTACTTTAAAAATCCAAAAGCACACACACACACACACATTTCACTCGGTAGATAATATATATTACATTTGATTGAATAGATAGCATGTTAAATTTGGCATTGGATTTGACTGAGCATATAGCATGTTACATTTGACTGAGTAGATGGCATGTTAAATTTGACTGTGGAGATCAGATTACATTTGACTCACCAAATATTACATTTCATGGTGCAGATAGCTTGTTACATTTGACTGCAAAATAAGATCAATAAAATATTAAATAATAAACAAACCTTCTCAGATGAATTGAGATTGATTAAATTTAATTTTTTTTATTTCAGACAGTCTCAGAATTACCTTTTCAAAATGGCAGTAACTTCCCATCTGCTGCCTCTGCAGTTGTCATGGCAATGATATCAAAGGTGAAAGTCCTAACAGCAGAGACAGCTGTGAAAAAGACCCTGTGTGTCACTCTTAATTTTCAGGTAATTGTTAATTTAATGCAACAAAACTATATACTGTGGTCTTGTTTGATAAACAGAATATTATAATTCTCCTGTTGTAATTTCAGCTTGGTGTGTCAGAAATTTCTTTAACCAAAGCAGCATGTTAGATTTGTATGTATGTAAGTTTACATCTAATTGTCATTCTTTAGTGCATATAATTGAATCTAAAACAAAGTTGAAAGCTTTGCATGTAAATGTACAGGATAGGTGTTGTACCATCATTCCACATTCGTTACAGTAAATCATAGCAACTTAAATCTTAACCAAAGTGGGATTGATCTGATATACTCTCAGTTCACTTTTGTGTTGGAAATAAATTTCCATTGATTTTGTGGTTGCTATATTGAGGCTTCACTGGAAACAAAACAAACCCTTCCAAAATCCTTGAATTTAAATGTTGAGAAAATTTTTTGAAAAAAAATACTTTTATTACTGAGTCTACCTTAGACTGTCAGCACAGCAATCACATTGGCATCCATGTATGTCTTTGTCTGTCTGTATGTCAGTCCATCAATACCCTAACTTAACCTCATGTTTTTGATATGTTCTGAGAATCATGTTATTCTGTATGTAGATACATCATAATTTGTCCAATACCATTTTATCAAAAGCTTGGGGGTCAGACCATGCAGGCTGTGTCAAGCTTCTTGGTCTTTACATTTTTCAAAGCATACGAAAAGGTATTGATTGCATACTTTCAGGATGAAGGTTTTGTGTATCAGCCTGGTGACTCTTTCTCTATCATCTGTCCAAACCCTGCCCAGGAAGTTCAAGATCTGCTGAAGAGGTAATATAACCCATCAACAAAAAAACATGCAGTAAATTTTCTCCAAAGCAGACACTAATTGGATTAAAAAGTTTGTTTTATAAAGGTGGACAGAATACGGAGGTTTATTGAGTATTAGGATGACTTTATGTGTCCAAAGTATGTGATAAGTCTGCAGAAAAATGTGACATGTCAGCAGACAGATCTGGGTTACTGTGGGGCTAGTTTCCCCATTTTGTTTTGGAGATAGGGGTTGTGTGAGATTTTAGGGTGATCATTATCTGTTACAAGGGCACTACTATATTTTTATTATCAATTATCACCTCAGAATAAACAGTTCATCCTTGTTTCAGTACAATAACCAGTGGCAGGAACCTCATGGCTATGCAGTGTTATTTACATCTAATTAAATATGCCTAGAGCTTTGGCCAGGCTATTCCGGTTGACACCTGTTTGAGGACAAGATTTGACAGGCGAGATAAAATTAGTGAGACTACTGGCATTAAAATGAGGCTACCATAGAGAAATGAGAAATGTAAAGACAATTAATAATAGAGACAGAAAAAGTCTATGAAATATTATAGCATATTTACATGAATGAGGAGAGAGGGCTTCATTTTTATTGGTTCTCAGTCACCGTGAGATTGTAAAAATGGTAACTGATGTGGATTAATTATAGAGAACAAATGGGTACTGGCATGCCTATTACCCAAAGCCAATATCAGGTTTTAAACAGTAACTGGTTTGGATTGTTGTCAGAAAGCAATGATCAGTCCATAAATTATAATCAGGGAGGGAGATGCTGAAACAGCAGCTTGTTAAGAATAAATACCAGTAATGTGTTTACATTACATTTTGCCTTAAAATGAAATGCAAAACTAAAAATGGATCATTGATGATCTACAACTAGTCTATCTCTGTACTTAATTTTGATCTCTGTTATTGTCATTCTTTTGTGAATGTATGATGTATTGTGATTATCGATAATTATGTGCTTAATCAATGGTATTGTGATTATTGATAATTATGTGCTTAATCAGTGGTAATGTGATTATTGATAATTATGTGCTTAATCAGTGGTATTGTGATTATTGATAATTATGTGCTTAATCAGTGGTATAGTGATTATTGATAATTATTTGCTTAATCAGTGGTATTGTGATTATTGATAATTATGTGCTTAATCAATGGTATTTTATAAATATTCATTGAGTTGTTAATGTGAATTCCATCCCTTTGTTGGATCAATTATATTGATGAAAAAGATGTAGTGGTAATCACTCAAATGTGTCAGTCGCTGGCAACTCAAATATCAATGGATCTATGCCTAAAATGTGATCAGGAAAAATCAAGTATTGTAAAAAGAAAGATGAATAAAGCAAAATCTGTTCATATTTAGTTTTGCTAACAAATGATATCCTTTGCATATGTACAGTACACAGTAGGGTATTGACTGTAGGTGTGCTACACAGCCCATGTCCTTTACATATGTACAGTACACAGTAGGGTAATGACTGTAGGTGTGCTACACAGCCCATATCCTTTGCATATGTACAGAACAGAGTAGGGTATTGATTGTAGGTGTGCTATACAGCCCATATCCTTTGCATGTGTACAGTACACAATAGGGAATTGACTGTAGGTGTGCTACACAGCCCATACCCTTTGCATGTGTACAGTAAACAATAGGGTATTGACTATAGGTGTGCTACACAGCCCATATCCTTTGCAAATGTACAGTACACAATAGGGTATTGACTGTAGGTGTGCTACACAGCCCATATCCTTTGCATATGTACATTACACAATAGGGTATTGACTGTAGTTGTGCTACACAGCCCATATCCTTTGCATATGTACAGTACACAATAGGATATTGACTGTAGGTGTGCTGCGCAGCCCATATCCTTTGCATATGTACAGTACACAATAGGGTAGACTGTAGGTGTGCTACACAGCCCATAAATTATGAGCTCTTAATTATTCTCTCTTATTTCATGTTGGACAAATCAGTAAATACAAGCACATACAAAAACATACAAAATAATGATAAAAATTATATGAAAGCTATACTATCTGTTTATAACAATTTATTGATACATTAACTGAAAAACAATTGGTTCAGCTATGTGACCTGTTTTAGATTTTCTCAGTTACTTCTCATAATCACTGGTACTTAAGACAATTTCAGTGGCATAATCCATATTTAAGTCTATTCATAGTATAAGATAAAACCCAGACTTTGTGGTCCAAAGTTATTGACTTATTGGCTGGAAGTATGGTATTCAAAATTAGGAAGCTGTGTTACAGTGAGCCTTGTTTAGGGAAGTTTATAAGTATTCAGAATTAGAAAGCTGTGTTTCATTGAGGTTTGTTTAGGGAAGTTGATCTGTATTTAGAATTAGAAAACTGGGTTACAGTGAGCCATGTTTAGGGAAGTTTAACAGTGAATTAGAAAGGATTTTTCAATTTTCATAAATAGTGCATACTACCAGTTGTATAATGGACCTTTCCGGTATGTCAGTCAACCTTGCTTAGCACCTGCTTTTCTGATTATGGCCATTGGAAGGGCTGTTAGCTTCGACCTTGTATGAATAGTTGCATAATATTACATTATGTACATCAGCCTGAGTAAAATGTTCCCAAAACCACCATTAAAATATAGAAAATATATAGTAATTTTGGACCAAAATATCTTAGAAACTACTAGTTTCATTTTGCAAAAATTTTGAATTTGTCTTTATTCTTGTTCAAGCAATAAGCCTTTAAATTTTTTAATTTCTTGACATGTTAAAATAGATTTCTTACATGAATGAGCCTGGGCAGATGCTTTGTACATTTCGGAGAGATGTCCATATTTTGAAGCAGCAAGTGGAAGTATCATCTTTGATGTGAATAAACTGCTAGTGGGATTACACCCCAGCCAAGTCATACCAAAGACTTTAAAAATGGAACTAACAGCTGCCTCACTTGGTGCTCAGCATTAAGAGGTTAGTGTTAGGACTGGTCGGCCTGGTGTCAGGATAATGTGACTGGGTGGGACATCATTCCACATGTCTGCGGCATGATGCCCCAGTGCTAGACATCACTATAAACTGTCACACTGCAGACATCGTAGCGATATGACTGAAAAATTGTTAAAGCTACATTACAAATCTAAATTACACACACACACACACACACACACACACACACACACACACACACACACAAATGGAGATTTGATTAAAAAATGGGTTGTTTTGTAGATTTTTATGCTGTCACTGCTTATGCTGCTAGGACATCTTGATTTTGTCCTATTCATCTGTCCCGGCTAGGATATGTTGATTTGGTCCTATTCATATGTCCCAGCTAGGACATCTTGATTTGGTCCTATTCATTTGTCCCAGCTAGGACATCTTGATTTGGTCCTATTCATCTGTCCCAGCTAGGACATCTTGATTTGGTCCTATTCATTTGTCCCAGCTAGGACATCTTGATTTGGTCCTATTCATCTGTCCCAGCTAGGACATCTTGATTTGGTCCTATTCATCTGTCCCAGCTAGGATATGTTGATTTAGTCCTGTTCATCTGTTCCTGCTTGTTTTTGAGCACAATTACACAAAACAATTTCACATAGACATGATCAGTCCTTATTTAGATGACATTATTAGATATGCATGTTGTTTGAGTGGATTTTACTCCATACACTAAGTACATTGGGGGGGGGGGGCTTATGCCATACCTCATGTTGGAAGCATTTTATGCCATACCTCATATTGTGTTTTGTTGTTTGCATTACCAATTCCTACCTTTTATGTTAAGTCAGTATATGTGCAGCTCCATCTTTTGGTCATATATTTGATTGCTGTTTAACGGCATTTTGATATGTAAATGGTTATATTGTGCCAAGGTAATGGGGAGTAAAGTGACATACACAGAGACATGCCATGGTGGCACACCATGCCCATTCTTTGCAGTATTCAAACCAGGATCCTGCTGGTTGTGAATCCAGCACACAAACCACTGTTTCACTGCAACTCTGTATATTGGGGGGTTGGATTGGGTTGGGGTTCAGTTAAACATTGTTATCATGATTTTGCAGAAACCACTAACACAAATAAAATATTGGTAGGCTTCTCTTTGTATATACAGGTTTCTGTTATATGGCGATCTCTGCTGTGGCAGGTTACATTAGATTTTTGTGCAATTTAAATTAGTTGTTCTAGTCTTGTTTGTTTTACATCTATTTGAGACAGGCTATTTTAGCTATAGTTGGGGCATGCACGTTTGACATTTATCAGATTCTTTTTTTAGATCAAATTAATTTTAGATATTAAACATCTTGATATTCTGCTTTTAATAATGTAGGACCTTCTTGTTGCTTCTTTGCAGGTTGAAATTAGATGAAATAGCAGATCTGCCATATAAATTATCAGTCTTTCCAGGAACTAAAAAAAAGAATGCTTCCATACCTAGTCATGTCCCTGAGAGTGCCTCACTGCGTCACATCTTCACCACATGTCTGGATATTAGGGAACCGCCAAAGAAGGTGGGTAACCTCAAAAAATGTTATTTTAGAAATATGCAGATTTTATGAAATTTGTGAAAAGTTAATTATTCCTAAATAAAGTGATTAACAGAAGTAGAATTGGGGTAAATAAAGGCTATTGTTTTCCAGCACAGAGCAATGCAAAGACCATTTAGTTGAAGCCCAAATATCTAAATTGCCCTCTGATTCAAACTGAACCCATGTCCCTTGATTTATATTATAAGGTCACCTTGGAAATGCTTGACAATAGTGATCTCTTTGGTGTCTGTGTGCATCCTGTCTGTCCACACCCGAAACTAAATATTGAAGATTTTTACTTTCCTTCTATGTCTTTTTTTCTGGCGAAATCAAATAAGGTGTCTTTAGTTTCCTTAATAAGGTTGATAACATCTGCATATTTGAACAAATGAGTGCATAGTGCCCCATTTTTCCCGTATTTGTCCTGTATTTTGGACCTGGATACGGGTGTACATTTTTCTTGTTAGGATCCGTTTTTTAAAAAAAAAATTTCCTTGCAATTTTCTGTTTAGAATGGGCACTTGATTCTGATCAGATAGTAAAAGCATCACTTGAATATAGGGATACAGAGTTTTAAAATATGATTGGCTCATTCAAATTTGAGGCTGCCATGCCATTCTTTAACCACCATATTGGACTGTGCACAGCAGATGCCGCCACAGAGGCTCATTACTAAGAAAATTGAGAGTATCAATGAAGAGAGGGCTGGCTGGTACATCGTTACCAGTTGGACCCCCCACCCAGTCCTCTTTTCATTGATGGATATTCTTAAATTTCTTGGTAATGAGTCCCTTGGTAACTGAATGGAATACTGCCTTCTAATTGGCTAACTGCATATTAAACGGGTACAATCATGACCATGACGAATGGTAGCATAGGAGAATGATCTTGCATTCCTTAAAGATATGATAGCAAGCCAAACTAATTTTATGAAATGATTTGACTTGTATTTACCTGTTTACAGGCTGCTACAAGATTTCCATGATTGAAGGCCATTTGCATGTTATTTTGGACCAGATGCTTTATTCTATGCACTGATTGACAGTATTTCTCAACTTTAGAGCCGTGAAATTGTTCTAAGAACCCCTATTGATGTAACAAGGCTGGTAGTGTTACCTAAACTATTTTTATTTGATCAAAGTGAAATAAGAAATAAAAGTTGCTTTCAGATATTTTACGACCATTTTTTTACATTTATTTCAGTTGCATTTGTATTTTTATTTATAGTAAATTCAGTTTGAAATTTATGTAATTTTATTTATAGTAAATTCAGTTTGAAATTTATGTAATTTTATTTATAGTAAATTCAGTTTGAAATTTATGTGTTTTTATTTATATTAACTTCAGTTTGAAATTTGTTTTTATTTATTGTAAATTCAGTTCGAAATTTATGTGGTTTTATTTATAGTAAATTTATTTTGAAATTTATGTAGTTTTATTATAGTAAATTCAGTTTGAAATTTATGTTGTTTTAATTTATAGTAAGGTAAGTTTGAAATTTATGTATTTTTATTTATTAAAGCACACTGTTAATAAAATAAGTAGCCTGATTTTGGGAAATGCATTCCAAGTGAATAAAAAATGTAATGATGAATGGAAGTAACAAATATAAAATCAGAACACATTTCTGCGACTGTAAACAAAAAACTATCAGATGATTGCTGAAATGCAGAATTTGAGCAAATAAAGCATCAATGAAATGCAAACAAACTAAAACTTTAGTGAAATTAGTCATTACAGGGTCTGTGTTATATATCATTATTGAGGGATTTATGCTTGGTTTTATTTTAGCAATGGTGACAGTCAAGTAAAAACATTGCAGACATTTAACTTTGGTAAAATTAAAGGAATTCAACAATTGGCTTCATCACAGTTGTGAAATTAAAAAAATAAGCAAAGGCATTTTTCCAGAATTATAAAATCATGATAATTTTGCAATCCAGACACATTCACCAGTGTTTTGTTTTCAGAGGTTTTGTTGTATAACATCTTAAAATTATAATGAATACATCAAAGTTTTCATCGTGTTTTAATATTTCAGTATTGCTAAGTTTTACAACAGCTAATATTCTAAGGATCTTGCCAAGACTAGCATCGACATTGCCCAAAATTAAATTTTGCATTAACAATTTTAGTTGTTGTTTCGAGTTACAAAGTCATATTTTTCAGCTATCAAACATCTTGTATGTCTGTATTTAATTCTTTTCATTCATTGTTCAGGCTTTACTGCGTGCTCTGGTTGAATCCACAGATGATGAATCCCAAAAAAGACGACTTCAAGAGTTATGCAGTAAACAAGGCAGTGATGAATACACTCAGTTTCTTAGGCAAACATCAGTCTCAATTTTGGACATTCTCAATACATTCCCATCATGCAATCCACCAGTTGAGACTTTGATAGGTATGGAAGACAGTGATGTTGCTATAATTGGTCATCAGCTCCCCTCCAACACTAAAAAGTCCTTTGTTTTTCTGTTGTACATTTGCATGTAAACCGCCCCCCCCCTCTCAGATTTAGTTTAACTGATATATTATAATATCATTACATCACAAAACTTCATTGTGTATCATCACTTGTAGCAGTCTAAACAGTACCAGGATGCTTAAAGATGATTACATCACAAAGACTTAATTGTATATGTTATGATGTTAGGACTTAAACTACATAACAGAAAGAAATGAAACCAAGAAGTTGAGTAAAATCAACAAATAATTTATTTCTCAAAGTTACAAAGTGAAAATTTAAGAGACACTTATGGTAATGTGAATTAAATCCCAAACAATCCTAAATGTTTTATCAAAAGTCCAAAGTATTGAATATTCCTAATGAATTTCAATACTCTTGAATGTCCTGATGTACCACCATGATCCCATTTTTCTGATACTGACAAGACATGATCTAGCAATCAAGATTTAATTACTGAGTTATATACTGATCAGCTGATATTTGCATGAATATTGCAATTTATGAATGAAGCACATGAAACAACAGTCACTCATTTTCACTCCGATCAATGTAAGTAAGACAAATTCTTTGATGCTTGTGGGGCAGTCGACCCATATATGTGATTTACAGTTACGTGGTTAAATTTTGCATCACAGAAGATTTCATCAATATAATAGGTATGAAAGTTTCTAACTGAGGTGAGACTGGTAGTGCTTGGACTGTTTCCGATGAGGAGTTGGTATGGGAATGACAGCATTATCTTTTTCAGTTTTATACAGTGAGATTTTTTGACAGATTCTTGGAACTTGATGACAAAGATTTGTTACAGAGAATGTTACTCATTTTTCTTTTGCCAATGTGGGTTTGGGAGAAAGCTTGCCACTATCTTCCCATGGGTTGTTGGTTCTTCCTGGGGTTTTCCATCAAAATGTTAAGGTTTTGACAGAATCACTACAGTCGATTTAACTCTTGTCTCAGGTTTGACTTGTGTATAGTATATCAGGTTCAACCCAAATGCAAAATTTCAGATTGAACTGTATATAATATTCATACTACTTTTGCCAGATTTGATAAGTGTGCAATATTTACATTAATTCTGGCACATTGTATTATTGTGAGACTGCAAATATTGTCCTATTTGTTCTGATGAAGATGAGGATGAAACTTACTTTAAGTATATGAGACCTATTATGCAAAAGTGGAAGCAACATTCTTGAAACAACTTATTCCTTCATCATTTTGTCTTTGCCTCTGTTGATGACCAGCTAAAAACCCTTATCAAACCCCTACTCCCGAAATCATTGCAGTCCCAACTGGTGGATTCAGTGTTTCTTTGGACACAAGAAGGTTGTCTATCTGAAGATGTACAAATTAGGGAATGTCATTTTTTGACCAAAGTAAGTCCAATTGTCCTGCACCCCTCCAAAAAGAGAAGATTTAATTAGTAAGTATTGTGTATTTTTGGCCTAAATAAATTCATACTGTCCACCACACAGAAATGTACATAGTAGGGAATGTTACTGTTTGCCCAAAGGAAGTTCATATTGGCCCCTACCCCCTCCCCCCACATCCAAGAGATGTACATGAGCTAGGGAAGTCCATATTGTCCATCCAGAGATATACATAGTTAGGACTGTCACATTTAGACCTGTGAAGTCCAGACTTGTCCCCAATAGATGTACATGTTAGAGAATGTAACTTTTTGACCTAGGAAGTCCAGATTGTCTATTCAAAGATGAACATAGTAGGGAATGTCACTTTTATTCTAAAGAAGTCAGGATTGCCCTCCTTCTTATGTTTGGGAAAGCCACTTTTTGACTTGGGATCTCCAGACATGTACGTAACAAGAATGTCACTTTTTGACGTAAGTCCAGACTGTCTTCCTCATGGAGAAATACATCGGCATATCACTGTTTGATGTATGGAAGTCCAGACTTTCATCCTCTCAGAGAAGTGCTAGGAATGTCACTGTTTGACCTGTTGAAGCCCACATTGTCCCCCTTCCAGAGGCATTCATACATGTGACAGAAGAGAGAGGTCAGCTTAGGACAGATCAGGGGATTTGCAAAAATTGGTACCCAGTTTTGTCTTCATTTCAGGAGGATTTTCATTGACCTGAAGGTTACCATGCAGATGGACAAAAATTAATGAATAAAGTTCCTTTCTATATTGAAGTATGCACATTATCACATCACATCAAACCTTTGACAGTAACTTGTTGCCTTTCATACTGTCGTTGTGTGTAACACAGTCACTTTGACAGTAACTTGTTGCCTTTCATACTGTCGTTGTGTGTAACACAGTCATTTGTAGCTTTTCTTAGTAGATCATTGCCTAGATTATGTTTGTGGCATCTCACATTAATGCTGATCTCAACTCATAAGAGATGTAATATGTCTGGATCCAGATTTACTCTGGAGTCAGCCTGAACATTTCTCAGAATAGAAAATGCCTGCTACTGGGTACACCAAGAAATTTTAATTGTTTCCTGCCGTTGGGTTGATTCATGTTGTTCACTGCCCACCAGAATTGCTCCAAATTGGTTGTGTCAAATTTGGGAATTTTTTTTGGATTTTACAGGAATGACAGAAGACATATTTATGTCCCCCCATTGAGCTTGATTCCAACAACTGAAATTCAAGTTTTCAATAACTTAAATTCCAGTTTCCATCTGTTTTTAGATATCGTGTGTTAGCTTGGTTGTTTAGATTTTAGCATGTTAGGATTGGGAGATAATGCACCCTTAAATATCTTGACAAAATTTAAATACTGAAGCCAAATTGATTGTTTTATGCTGCTGAGCTTGTTGGTAATGACTAATCCATCAATAATCCAAGAATGTCTATAATCCTTTCTGAAGGATTTCTGATCATGAATAATATAATCCATCTTGACAGATTTTAAATGTGAAAATAATTTTTAGTTAACCATACATTTCAGTCAATGTTGTGAGGGATGGGAGACACACTTGTCACTTTCATACATAAGGAAGTCCAGATTCTTTCCCTAGAGAGATATATATTAGTAAATGTCACTTTTTGACCCAGGGAAGTCCATATTGTCCATTCAGAGATGAACCTAGCTAAGGATGTCATCTTGTAACTGAAGAAAGTCCAGTCTTTCCACCTAGAGATGTACATCATAGGGAATATTACATTTTGTATTTACCTTAATTGTTTGTACCACTAGTAGCATTAGGAGACTATCAGACTACTATCAGACTATATGGTTGATTTTTTTAGCACATATTTATCACATATGCCATCTTTTGAAAGATGTTTGTACAATAAACTGTTTTTGAGTTTGAAAGTCTTCAAATACCAGACCATTGGGTGCAGCTTGATACAAATCCAGATACAGTACTTTAAAACTAGATCACTGGCTGCAACTTGATACTAATCCAGATACAATGTTATAATACTAGACCAATGGATGCAACTTTATACCAATCCAAATACAGTATTGTAAAACCATATTATTAGGTACAACTTGATACAAATCCATTTTTTGTAGTTGTTTACAATTTGAGACCTGGTCACTTCTTGCGATATATGCATATAATGACCATGTATGAAATACCCTAGTTTTCCAGTCTGCAACATTTGTAGATACAGAATATTACTTCTACATGCTGAATATTGTTAACTAATACATAATTAAATAACATTTTTTTTCTTTTGCACAAGTTCATTAGAGACAGAAGAAAAACCAATGAATATCAAGCATGAAGGTTCATTAGTAATTTATTAAGATTTTGTTTTTTATGTGACTGATGAAATGACAATATTAATGAAGTACACATAGTATAAGCGTATGATATCCTGATGTTGATTAGCCATGTTTTTCATTTCAGAGCATTTGCCTAGGCTATCACCCAGGCCGTATTCAGCATCCAGGTAAGATCTATTCTTAACTCGCTGTTCAAAATTTTTTGCAGCTGGATAATATAGAAATCATTAGATGTTGGACAAAATTCAAATATTTTCCAGAAAACAAGGAACTATGATGATGATAAAGGTAAAGCCCTATGGTCACAATTCTCTCCGGAGTTTTGTTGTCAACATTTGAACTTTGTAAACATTTCAAGAAATTTTGAGATGATTAATCACTATGTCATTGTAAAGAAAACCTTTCCCAAGCTGAGTTTGTTTGCAATTGTATTGGCCTGGAGTAGATGTAATACTCTGTCTTGATATAAGGCAGCCAATAAATTTGAGACAGGTTCCAGAAATGTGGCAGGAGGCAAGTCTGACTTGAACAAACTGCACCCTGTATAGTGGACTTTTCAGCATAAACTATTTACCAGTGTATGATTTGCAACCAAGAACAGTACAGGTTCTGCCCAAGATAAGAGTCTGCTTTTAGTCACATCCAGCTTTTGAAAAAAACTCAATTTGGATTTAGATCTGCCATTGGCTGAAGAGTTTGTCTGAATGTATGGCTCTGAGGAATCTATGCCAAATTAAATTCTGGTCAAAGACAGAGTTTACCTTGCTGCTTCAGAACCATGTGTTCCAAATTAAATTCTGGTCAAAGACAGAGTTTACCTTGCTGCTTCAGAACCATGTGTTCCAAATTAAATTCTGGTCAAAGACAGAGTTTACCTTGCTGCTTCAGAACCATGTGTTCCAAATTAAATTCTGGTCAAAGACAGAGTTTACCTTGCTGCTTCAGAACCATGTGTTCCAAATTAAATTCTGGTCAAAGACAGAGTTTACCTTGCTGCTTCAGAACCATGTGTTCCAAACATTTGTAAAAGTGGTTTGACTGATGGAAGACAGATGCTGTGAAATGTTATTGTGAAGGTTAAAAGATGTTTATTGAAATCTTTTTAAGCTTATAAAATAAACGTTTGGCTGGTATGAGTGCAAAAAAGTACCTCTATATATATATATTGAAACGAGGAGAAAACTTTAGCAAGATGTATAGTTTGAATCTCATCACATATTCTAAGTAGGATTTTTCGTTATTTACGTTTCAAGTGCAAGTTAAGATTTTCTGCTCAGACTGTTTCATATCTAAGGAGATGATGCTTAAGCACGAACCTTTAGTAATGATAATGGAAGTTTTTGATCAGTCTCATTTTAATTTGATTTATGTCAGTTTAAATAATGAAAAGAATAATAAGAAAAACATAGTGATGATAATGAGGCTGTATTGTATTTATTATTGTCTTATTTTCCATCTTTGTTAGCCAAGGATCTTCTGTCCACATCAAACCATGGCATATATAGTTAGCCAAAACTGTATCTACTTCTTGGCAATTTGATTGAAGCAGAAGGAAACTGATCCAATCCGATTGTTTGTCACATTTACCTTGGAAGATAGTTGAAAATGCTGTTGTTGTTTTTAAGGTTTAACACCATTTATCAACACATGATAGTTTATACATGGTAGTTAGTATATCTGGTGCAAGAAGAACCTGAAAAAAAATCCCAAGAAAAAAAATCTGACCAGTGAGAAGCTTCTTATCATCATATTGAATGCCTCACAGATCTTGTAACAAACTTTCTTATTGGCCAATTGATTTTGTTTCTTGTGGGTTGAAACTCTTCATCCACTAGAGGGCACATGGTCAGAACCCTGTTTTAACTAGCTGCATATTTCGATTTGAAATTAAGTGGATCAGTGACCCATGGTTAGTGACATTCTCCACTTCCATGCTTCAAAGGATTTTGATTAATAATTATAATGAATGAAGAAAAAATGTTTTATCTGTATTGTCATGAGACTTGTCTCCCCATTTTAGCTCTTCACTACTGACACCTAAAGAGTTGGAGTTTGTGTTCAATGTTATGGATATCCCTCAGCACGATGGAAGAACTTACTTCAGGAAGGGTGTGTGTACAGGATGGCTGGATCAGATTACGAAACAATTCCAGACACCTATGTCCAGATCTGGATCTGAGGTGGATGTTGTTGTAGCCAGGATCCAGGACAACAGTGTTTCCTGTAAATGCTCACAAATAAGGGTATGGAGTTTATGTTCATTTCAGTCATTTTTTGTTTTATTTCATTTTCTTTTTGTATTCATTCACTGTGATAGCAGAAGGGGTTTGTATTGTTTTGCTGTTGTTGGTCTGTACACCCACACAGTTTTACAACTTTGCTGAACCTATTTCAGTGTAATTAAACATAATCAATTAAGGCGACGATAAAATGTAGTATGCATGTTTATATGCGTATATAGGTATTCTCTTTAGATTTTGAGGCATTTAAGAACATTTTTTTTTTTTTTTTTTAAATAAGGTCTTAGCCATGTTTATAGAGAGATATATGTTGGTTGTTTGTCTGCACAAACTTTATTTCTGCAAATATTTTTGAAGGACACAATGGTCTGAATCAAAATTTGATATAAGACATTACATTATAAGGACCTTGGTCAAATTTTATTTTCACCATTTTCAGAAAAATTGTTGGAGTTATGGCCCCCATTTAAATGGGATTTTTGTCCTTTGATTACATCATATTGATACATTTGTACATTTTAGTAAATTCATGGTAATGTTAAGATGCCAGGGATTCAGATGTTAACTGCATTATTATTATTATTATTATTATTATTATTATTATTATTATATATACCATTATTATTATTATTATTATTATTATTATTATTATCCCATTATTATTACTGTTATTATTATTACTATTATCCTAGCTCTCATTATTATTACTGTTCTTCTTATAGATCCCATTATTATTACAGTTATTATTATTATTATTGTTATTATTATTATTATAGATACCATTATTATTACTGTTAATATTATTTTTATCCTAGATGCCATTTTATTATTGTTATTATTATTATTATTATTATTATTATAGTAGATACCATTATTATTACTGTTATTATTACTGTAGGATTCTTATTATTATTATTATAGGTAACATTATTATTATTATTATTATTATTATTATTTATCCCATTATTATTATTATTATTATTATTATTATTATTATTATAGATCCCAGTATATGCTAGAACTAATCAGCACTTTCATATGCCGGAAGATTTATCTATCCCCCTGATACTGGTTGGTCCAGGAACTGGTGTAGCCCCATTCGTTGGCTTTCTTCGTCACCGTCTGGGAAGAAAACAACAGGACCCCAGTTTAAAACTTGGGGAGGTCTGGCTTATATTTGGCTGTCGGCACAAAGAACAAGACTTTCTGTATAGGTGAGGATAGCATTTTTAAAAATCATTTCATGATGACTTTACTGAATGGTACAAGAAGGGCCAAAAGTAATTACTTCGAATTCTTATATTGTTTTGTGGAATCAGATTATTTAGGAATTTTAATTTGTAACCTTTATCGTTTATTTCATATACATTTTACAGAATGTTAACATCTTTTGGTTTTATATTTTACCTTGTACTCCATGTTTGCATTTATTTGGAAGAGTTTATCTTTCTAACTGTTTATGCAGTCAATTTGTTCCTTTTTCTAACTCAAACTTTATTTGGCAGCACGTATCTACTATTGTGCTGATTTGCCATAAAGTGCTACTACATTCATACATACATATTTTGTGTGGAAACACATTTTTTGGTTCAGCTTAAAGTGACATTTTCATGGGAAACTGAATTCTGCTCTAAAGGTAGTAAATGTATAGTTTTAATTTCTTTACAGATGAAAAGATTTTATTGGGTATTTAAATTTGTGGTTTGAGACAGCATCATAAAGCCATGAAAAGTTATATACTACATGAATAAAAATGACTTCACAGTTGTTGTTATTGTTATCTGCACTGTCATTAGTTGCCTGGCATGAGTGATTGCATAGAAGAACAATACATCTGTTTGTCGTACACAGTCTGTCATGGTCTTATGAAAATATCAGAGGTAAAATGAAGTTTCGATATTAACTCTAAACACTCCCAAGGAAGGTACACCTTATTATGTTCTTAGCAGTCAGAAATTTAGGGCAACCATACATGCATTCATCTTGGTAAAATAATCATATATTGGAATCCATTATTGATGTAAGAGAAGAAATATTTTGCTTTTGCAATTTATTAATAGTGTCAATGTTATGAGAGCTTTAACATCATCCATTTGATAGCTGCCATTTGTTTTCCAGGTCAGAGATAGAGGGATTAAAAGCTGATGGTATATTGACAAAACTGCTCGTCAGTTTCTCCCGTGATGAGGATCAACCCCTAAACTTACCACAGTATGTTCAGGATAACATCCGACTACACAGGGAGGAAATTATCAAGCTACTTGAGGAGAAAAATGCTCAGGTGTTTGTCTGTGGTGATGCTAAAAATATGGCAAAGGATGTTAATCAAGCTTTTGCTGATTGTTATGTTGAAGTTCAAGGTAGGTTAATACTTTGCAGAGTTATCATAAAACTACCACATGTATGCTTGTGCATAAGTGCAACTGAGCTTTAAAACCATAGACCCTGTTCTGCAAGCACATAATGCAGAGGATTGTGTTCTTTGTTATGCTGATTACCATAACCACTTAGCCACGGTGGTTTCTCCACACACTTTGGTCTCCTGTCTCATCCCATTTTTCATTCATTTTTTGGGGGGCAGGTCGGGTTTTTAGTGTTTTTGACAAAGTAACAAGTGCTTATCAGGGTTGAACCTTTTTTTTCCTGCTCATTAACTTCGATGCATTTCATGGATTGAGACAGAATTTGGTGCCAGGCTTTACATTAGGAAGAGCAATGTCACGTTCAATTTTCACCTTATTCTGACAGAATTTAACAGTTATGGTCCTGTTTATACTTTGCGTTTTAGTTGCATCAGATTGTCAGGGGCATCTGTAGCTTCTGGATTTATTTCCAGTTTAGATTTAGGTTATTCTTAATACAAAGATCACAAAGCACCGCCATCATTTTTTTGAACATTGATTAGGAAAAATGTTTAACTTTGCAGTACGTTATGAGTGAAATAAAAAGTTTATTATGATATTTTGGCAGTAAATTCATATTATTTTTCACTAGCCCTGTCACTACTGATAAAAGCTATTACAAAAATAATGGCAAGGGTGTTGGAAAGGCAGGCTTTTTATACACCCATTACCAAGCTATTACAGAAATAAAGGTAAGGGTGTTGGAAAGGCAGGCTTTTTATACACCCATTAACAAGCTATTACAGAATGAATGGTAAGGGTGTTGGAAAGGCAGGCTTTTTATACACCCATTACCAGGCTATTACAGAATGAATGGTAAGGGTGTTGGAAAGGCAGGTTTTTTATACACCCATTACCAGGCTATTACAGAATGAATGTTAAGAGTGGGGGAAAAGCAGGCTTTTTATACACCCATTACCAAACTATTACAGAATGAATGGTAAGGGTGTTGGAAAGGCAGGCTTTTTATAAACCCATTATCAAGCTATCACAGAAATAATGTTAAGGGTAATGGAAAGGCAGGCTTTTTATACACCTATTACCAAGCTGTTTCAGAATGAATGGTAAGGGTGTTGGAGAGGCAGGCTTTTACACACCCATTACAGAATGAATGTTAAGGGTATTCGAAAAGCAGGCTTTTTATGCACCCATTACAAGACTATTACAGAAATAATGGTAAGGGTGTTGAAAAGGCAGGCTTTTTATACACCCATTACCAAGCTATTACAGAATTAATGGTAAGAATGTTATACACCCATTACCAATCAAATTTGTCTTTGAAAATTCTGCATACTTTTGCAAGAAATCGCAGTTAGGGCAGACCACTTTTTTAAAATCGATACTTTCGGTGCAGCTCATAATGATGTGTTCATTACATTATGACATTACAACGATATTACTTTGTACATAAGTCAAGTTATCTTAGCACTTCGAACTTTGTTAGCTAGTGAATATAAAATTTCATGGTTATTACATTATGACCTCTGTAAGATAGTCAGTATAAAATGACAGGGTCATTACATTATGACATTTTTAACTCTGAAAGATAGTGAATGTAAAGTTACAGTGTCATTATGTTGTAAGATAGTGAATGTAAAGTGACAATGTCATTACATCATGACATTATGAACTCTGTAAGATTGTGAATATAAAATGACATGGTTATTACATTATGACATTACAAACTCTGTAAGATTGTGAATGTAAAAGGACACAGATGCAACTTCAGTCTCTTACTAAATAATGAGACAAAAATTCTTCTAGAGCTTTAATAATCATAATAACAGAATATGAAAAAGGTACATGACCTTTGGAAATCACTCACTAACATATCTTTGATTTTTTTGCAGTTCACACGCCAATATTACCTTGTTTTTGTCCAGTTCACACATGAGTATACAGTTAACACACCAATATACACTTTTCTTTTTGCAGTTCACTTACCAATATACCTTTGTCTTTGTCCATTTCTCACACCAACATTCTCTTGTCTTTGTCCAATTAACATACAAACATACACTTGTCTTTGTATAGTTCACACACCAATATTGCCTTTGTACAGTTCACACAACAAGATACTCTTGTTCAGAGAAATTGTCTTCCTTCTTTATATAGATCATGCCTGGTATTTATCTTCCTTATAACAATCAAAGCAACCTGTCTAAATGAGAAGACCAAGTCAGAAATATAAATCTATACTTTATGTTTTCTACATTTAAACCGATTGTTAAGTAAATAAGATATTTGCATGCAGTCCTATGATGTATTTGTGGTAAAAGAAAAATGTCAAGGTATGAGTGCTGCTTCAAAAAGCAATGTACAAAGGAAATATGCCTGTTTGTTATCTGTTTGGAAGCTCAATATTTTGTTATATAAAGATAGTATTTTACCATTGATTATGTTAAATAAACATGGTTCCTTTAGGTTTCTGTTGGAACCCAAATGTTCTGCTGTAATGACTGCTGTTGTAATGAGAATTGACTGTCCAAGCATGCATACAGATTAAAGTGATGTACAGTACAGCTTATGTTTTTTTCTTCATAACTCCACACAATGTGGTTGGGACCTAATCCCTCCATTTTTAGTTACATGATAACACGAACAACTTGACGAGTTACACATAATACATGTAGCTCAAATTAGGGTGCAGTCAATAACAACAGAAGTTTTACTGATTGAAATTTGAATAGTCGATGGATGATGACCATCCATGGAAAGACCAAAATATCCTGCATGATTTACAATCAGATACCATTTTAAGAATCAAGCGATATTAATTTTCATATAAATAAAATAAATGAGTAATGTCTTGTCTATTCTGTAGTTGGAAAAGGTTGATCGACTTATTTTGCAGTATGTTTACACTTTTACTTTGTTCAAAGAAATCTGAACCAACTTACCCAGGTTTAGACAATTAAATTGCAGTTAACAGCCACTTTTGTTTAAAAAAAATCAAACAAAATTGATTAAAAATTCTGATTTTACTAAGCACGTAATGACCCAGTCATGAGGTTGAATATATATACTTTGTTCAGTTTTAACTACATGTGTCCTGCAAGGGACTGGCCATTTAATTTATGGGGCTAGATTTTCTTTCTGACCTGGATATTTGTTCGTTATTCATTACAAGATAAATTTATTTCAAATAAGACAAGGAATGGTATGGTTTCTTTTTATAATATAAATCGCAGGTTTAAATCACGTTTCTATAATTCTCTGATTGGATCTCAGATGAAATAGTACAAAATATTCCTGAGAACTCATCAGGGTTTCTACCCCACCAAAAACGTACACACACAAACGTACAGTCACTTGTCACTTGAAATTTGATTATTGTTGTATTCTTGCATATATTTATTGGGTATTATGCATACTTTGAGCAAAGAGAGACATAGACATTTGCTTTGGGGGCCCTTTTGAGGAAAGTTGGAGCGCTTTTGAATTTTTTGCCCCACCCCACACACTTGACCTGATCTGGCCATCCTCGTGCATGGGGTAACTATCAGAACTTGTGCAGTATTGTTTCACATCAAATATTAATAATATTTTGTTGTAAATTGTTTGACCTATATCATTCGTTATTGTTCTTTTTACTGCAGAGTGCAATAATACTGAATTCATTTGATACTTAACAAAGCATATTGCATGAACTGCAACAGAAATAAGGAAATTAATGCATCCATACATTCCGGTAGCATAGTAATGAGAGATTTGAAAAAAAAATAAGATTCATTGTGAAAATTGTACTTGAAATAGAACCATTAGTACTTTCTGATTTATTTGTTTTCTCTCAAGTAGATGAATCCATGATAAACAGTAGAAAGCACTGACCCAATGTGAGATGTATGTAGAGACCAAACTTGGTATTACTGCTACTGATAGGTCTTTTATTTCCGTTAAGCCATGTCAGAGAAATGTAAATTTGACATGTAAATTTGACACCTCTCATTTTACAGAGAGAGAGAGATTAGGAATCAATCCTACGTCTTCAGTTGAATCCATTTTACTACAAAGCAGTGTACCAAATACAGGAATTGGCTAAATGCTATTGAAAGAAATTGGTTTACATGTTTTATTTTTATTTTTATCTTCTTTATTGTCTCAGTAGCCAAAATGCTCCAAAAGTCACAAACAGGAAACTGCACTGAAATAATTAAACATCTTAGCTCTGTATTACATTTAGGTTATTGATGCATCATTTCCATGTGACTGATTAATTTTGTTTTTAGTTTTTTTCTATCATGAGAAAAATTTTGTTTTTATATTTTCCTTACAAGAACGATCAAATAATAGGACACGTGGATACAACCATACAGAATGCCATAAATTTGTTGAACATATAAGATTTGACAATTTTACACATTGTTATTAATTTCAACAATATGTTGAGGTCAGATTAATTAAAAACAATTACCAAACTTCTGCTGTTAATAATGTAACCAATTTTTGAGCTGTA
The DNA here is from genome assembly GCA_016617855.1 of Megalonaias nervosa. NCBI lineage: Eukaryota > Metazoa > Mollusca > Bivalvia > Unionida > Unionidae > Megalonaias > Megalonaias nervosa. The sequence continues at coordinate 25,826 of JAECUM010093024.1, read as the reverse complement.
AACTACAATGGGCAAAGTCAAATGACTTCATTTTAGAAGTGTGCTTTTCCCATGCTGAAACTGACATTGTCTTCTGGTGCTAGTTTTATAACAGTGTTTGCAATGGTTACTATCTTTATTTCTGTACAACATCTGCTCAAGATAATTCTTATTAGGGCGAGACCATTTAGGTTTCCAAAGAGTTATATAATGTGAAACAATTTTATCTTGTGATGCATGAAAGAATTTTTAAAAAATGCCAGGTTTGTAGCTGTGTACATGGTTCACATTAAAGTGTAAATTCAGTGGAGTTGGATTTTTATTTTTTTTATTTTTTTTTTTTTTTTTTCAAACAGATGTGGCTGTCATTGGGAATTTTAAATGTACATAATGTGTCTTAGAGGATTACTTTTAATGTTTAAACAGTAGCATAACTCTGCACTGTTCAAGAGATGATCAATGATGTCTCATCAAGTCTGTGTAAGTTGTTAAGATTTCTTTGAATAAAGTAAAAGCATCAACTACTTGCAAAAGGTGCTAGTCAGCCTTTTGTTGCTGAAACAGTACAGTAGTATTAGTAGAGTTTTTGAGGCAGGCATTGTGACTATGTTAGTATTATCTGATATTTGGTTTGGCATCATATCTATTATATTGACTTCATTAAAACCAGCAAATGTGTATAATCATCTGATAACGAAGTAGATAAAATGGCATCTCACTATCTCACTATCTCTCTGTCTCTCTCTTTCTCTCAGCCTCTAAAGAGCATACTTGCATGGGTCATACACATTAAGCCACACCCATTTGATTGAGACCATGTCCACTCTGCAGTGGTCATCCTCAAGAAGTTCATGAGAAAGCGTGGTGTGCAAAGCAATTCTCCATGAGTGGCCATAGCAACTACATCAGGATGCGTGGAGAAAGGGTGAAGATATTTTTCTTATCCTTTCCATTCTCTCCACACCACCACTGCTTTGCATGGGTTCCAAAAATATCTGTGAGGTGTACTGTATCGTTTGGCTTGGCGAATACATTCTTGTTTCTTGAATAAGCCTAATTTCAGTTAAAAATAATTTTTCTGTCCTTATATTTCAGGACTTTCAGAAGACACTGCCAAAACCAAATTGATGCAGTTGAGAGTACATCATAGGTACAGTGAGGATGTGTGGACTTGAGGATATGGACATGTAAAGTGACTCACTTCTTGCAGTAACATGTCAGCATGATGAGGATGTGTGGACTTGAGGATATGGACATGTAAAGTGACTCACTTCTTGCAGTAACATGTCAGCATGATGAGGATGTGGATGTATACAGTTATTAACTTACTGCAGTGTCATGTTGACATGATGAAGATGTGTAAATATATTGGATAACTATATAATTACTTATCCATGGAGAAGATGTGACATGTTTGGATAATTATTTTTAATCAGGATCTCCAGTTTCATTTCATGTTAATGTATTTTAACTTGTTACTGGCTCTGTCATTCTTCAACTTGAGAAAGATAAATGAAGAAGAGAGCAATGAAATTTTTATGCAAGTAGTAAATTGGAGAATTATGTGGGTGTATTCAAAGAAGGTGACTTATTGTACATATGTTTCCATTTATAAAGGACACCAATTCAGGGATAATTATGATAGATCTTAAACTCTGTTAAAGATGTTTTTGCATGGTTTTGTTTATGTGGACAAAATTAATATAGTGTTCTCTTAAGTGGAATTGCATTGCCTGTGATAGAATTGCACATGGAAAAATATCATAACCAAGAGAATATCATGTACTGTTTTCCCTTGGTTGATATTTTACCAGCTTGAATATCTTGTGTACTTTTTTCAGTTGTTTGAAGCTTTACTTGCTTGAATATCATGATCTATTAAAAAATTTTTAGGCTTGAACATAATGTGCTGTTTTCAGTTGGTTGATACTATACATGATTGAATATCATGTGCTGTTTTCAGTTGGTTGATGTTTAATATCAATGAGGGCTCAGTTATTGGAAGAAAAATTTGCTTGAAGCTCATACAAAGTGCAAAGCTGGTTTTCTTCTAATTACAGTGCAATGTAGAGTGCAAATTTGGCAATTTCTTCAAGATTTTCACACAGAGGGTGAATCCATATTGGCATTTTTGTAATGGGGATGTCCACACTGGCATTATTGTAAGGGGTGATTTTCAGATCTTGAGAAGGACTGTTTTTATATGAGAACTAATAGTACATTTCAGTAAATGTTTGTGCAATAAATAACTTATAATAAATAAAGATAAACTTACGTTTGTTTATTTATTTTCATTAATGGCACAGTGGTGGTGATTATTAGTTATAAATCATGAGAGTAAGTTGTACACTTGAAAACTACAATTAATAGCAGAAATATTACCACTGAATACCAAAAATTATGGGTCACCATTGTGCAGTCTCGTCAGATGCAACTGGTAAAATGTTTTTAATAACTAGATAATCAATTAAAGTAGCATGTAGCAAAAACATGATCAGATTGAATTTTTTAATATTAATGAACAGTACTGTTTTTGTTAAGCTCATAGCAAATCGACTGTGCACAATTCTTGTGCAAGCTTTTTTTAAGTGGGCAAAAATTTAACAAGATTCATGCACCTCTGTCTGCGTAAGTTCGAGTCCAGGCTCAGCTAACGTGGGTACGTGAGAAAGCCTGCCAGTAGCTTCTCGTGGGTCGGTGGTTCTTCCCGGGATTTTCCAGGGTTCTTCCTCCACCATTAATACTGGCCGCCATGTATAGCCTATCTTGTGCTGAAAAATGGCGTTAAACCCTATAACAACAACAACAAAAAGATTCATGCTGTTGCATGTCCTAGAGAGAAATTGTAAAACATTTGTACAATTTCTGTTACAAAATGGAATTTGAGGGATATGTTGCAGAGAAAAATGAGTTGCTATGCTTAAAACAAAGTCTGTACAAAATGAACACAATCTGTAGATAGACCAAATAATCAAAACAGAGTCAGTGTGAAATGAATGCAATCTGTAGATAGTCCCAATTAATGGAAAATGACCAAATAATATAAATACATGGACGGTTGTGAAGGTGAGTTATGGGCAACTGTTTATAAATATATTTCAAAACTACTTTGTTATTGGTCAACAGAACAATGAATGCAGACATCAGCAAAAATATTTAATTGTGCAAGACTGTTATTTAAGCAGTGCTGTAACTTTGCATTCTCTTACGTTGGGACCAGGGGTGCCCACAGAATTATTTTCAGGGGGTGGGGGTGGGGGCAGATATGTAGTGATCAGCTATTAAGTTTTACGGATGTAGGCCAAAATGTGTTTAGAGGTGAAATCAGGAGGTGGGCAGGCAAGTACCCCTCCCCCTTGTCCTTGTGTTCGGGTGGCCATGGTTGGACCTTTTCAAGAAGTTGGTATTAGTCATCTTGAATAAACTATGATGCTGGCACTTATCGTACAGAATTCAAATTAAAATGGTTATCACTGAGAACCATGTATAAAAACATAATGAGACAAAGTTTAGGATTATGATTCAGGGATGGCAAACATATTGAATGTATAGCTCTTACTTAGATTTGTGGATTCATTATAATGGTCATAAATTAAATGATATATGGATGGAAGCAAATGAGAGAGAAAGAAAGAACTGATCACTCGTGATAACAGTAATATTTTCTTTTATCTTGAAGGTGGTAAAACTGCAATGGATTTCTTTAGAATAATTGGTCTTCCTTATAAAATGAACTTTTTCAAAAGGGGTGTTCTTCTAGAACTTTTCAAGTATCAGATGAATAAGAATTGTCAGTGAAAAGTCTGTATGCTTATAGACAACATTAAATGCATCAACACAAATCAGCAAACCTAAACATATGGTATACTCAGCTAATAAAGGATTATCACAAAGTCTAATAGTTTAAGACATGTAGACTACTTTGGTCTTCACTTTCATTCTGTCTGTATATTTTCAGTGGCTCATATTATAGAAATTTGGTAAACAATGTTTCTGATTTATAGAGTTATGGAAAATAAATGCTTCAGTTATAGAATCGGAGGAAAATAAAGGTTCTAATTATAATATTTCTGGAAAACAAAGGTTCTAATCATATAATTTCTGGAAAATAAATGTTAAAAATACATTGGTACCTCACTATAATGATGTTCACAGGAGTTGTAAAGTATCCCATGTTAGAAGTGAAGTCATCTTATACAGGATAGATTCAGTATCAGACTAATTCCAAAATGGGCCCCATAGCCATACACAGCACATGGCAGTCTGTACTGTATTGAGGGGTGCTATATTGAGGTCTCTGTAATGAGGGCTGCAATATTGAGAGTTCTGTCATGATGGGTGTTATATTCAGGATTCTTTAGTGAGCAGTGATATATCTGGGGTTTCTGTAGTGAGGAGTTTTGTAGTTAAGGTTTCTGTAGTGAGGGGATCTGTATTAAGAGATCTATAGTGATTGGTGCTATATTGATGGTTCTGTAATGAGGGGTGCAATACTGTGTTCTGTCATGATGGGTGTTATATTCAGGGCTTTGTCATGGGCCATGCTATATTTAGTGGTTCTCATGAGCAGTGCTGTATTGAGCCATTCTGTAGTGAGGAGTGCTATATTGAGAATTCTTTTGTGATGGGTGCTATATTCAGAATCCTTTGGTGAGAGGTGCTAATTCAAGGGTTATGTCATGAAAGGTGCAATTTTGGGGGGGTTCTGTACTAAGGGGAACTCTTATCAAGGGGTCCTGTAGTGAGGGATGCCTTATTGTAGGTATTAAATTGAGGCCTTTAGCGAGGGACACTAGATACATGTAACATTTTCAATTCTCGGACATTATTCTTTTCTTAGCAGTAAAATTGTTTTCTATTGGACTACTCATTTTTTCTCTGAGTAGAAAAATGAGTTATGTCCTTTTACACAGGCCTATGCTTTGTGTTTGATCTTTTTCACTCCGTTTCATTGCAAAATAAAATTAATCAGCATAAATATATAGGCATCCAATGAGTCTCATAATATATAGTTAATGGTAACTTTTTACATAACATACAAAATCATACTTATTTCAGTAAATGCAGGTTTTATTAAAATCTTCAATGCATATAAAGCATAATTAATTTTTATGGCAGCATTTAGTTTTTGCCACTTTCTAATGGAGTTGATATGGTTCATGCAGTTAAGTTTTAGGGGAACTAACAATCTTTCTCAGACAAGCCTTGGTTGGCAGCTGTCATGTGTCTCAGAGCAAAGATTATTAGTTTTCATTTACTGGTCTTTTTATGTGCTGATATGTCATTAAACACTAGTGAATCGATCAATCTCAGATATCAGTGTTGTACCTTGGACAGGATAGGAGACAACGATTATAACCTTGGTCCAGGATGAATTTTCTGTCTCCAATCATGATGGCAAGTGTGGAAAAGCCCCCCACCAAGATACTACAGCAACCATAGTTTTAGTAATTGTATACTACATAAATATAAGCAGTTTTCTTGGATTTGGTACCAATCCCACATAAACATTTCTTTTCTAAGAAAATAAAAGATATATAGAAAACTAAATATATTTTGGTTATTATGCTTTGATATTTTACATGTCATGTTATTGCAAACAAGATATGAAATATAAAACATGGAATACAACAGTGAGAGATGTGTTTTTTTTATCCTTGTCTAAGGAGACTAAAAACCAGAATGTGTGATGATCAGTGATTGCATAGCTCACCTGTATGAAGATTTTACTAGTCTCCAGCAGCCATTGTATACATTAATTATCATGCAGAATGTTGTTCCCTTTGGTGGGATATAAAGGGCGTAAAAGACAATATAGTACATTCTTCATAGAGGTAAAAGAAGTGGTTGATGATCAGAGATATTTTTTTCTCCGCAAAATCATTGTTAAACATGAAAGCTACAGTACTTAAACATTGACCTTAATACAGTTGTAAGGATGCTGTACTGACACATGTTTCCAATTATTATGTTTCATAATTGTGATGTGAAGAGCAAATTAGAAGGAACTTGAAATGTAAATAAATCAGTAATTTGTTTTTAATGATAAGCGTATAAACTTCCAGTCATTAATCCCTTAAATATAGGTCACTGAGGCCTCTTTTTGTAATAACAGTAGTGTTTATCAAAGGCAAACCCTTACCAAGTTTTAGCATTCTAGGTAGAATAATATGCACACATTGCATGATTCATGCAAAAGTTTTACAAATTAGCACAATTTGAAGTGGTGATGTTTGAAAACTCCTGCAAATTAGTTTCATTTTGTGTGTATTAAAATGTGTTCTGTGCAGTATATCAATTTTTTTTGCCATTCACCCATAAAGTGCGTGTTATTGCATATGTCAAGCTGGTAGAAATCTTTTAGCGCCTGACATATATCTTTTTTCTTAACTGTTTTCACATGTTATTTCTTTGGCTTGACATGAATGGTTGAGAAACTAAATTTGATTGAATTTGGTTGACACATTGGGTGCTGTAACAAACATTCTGCCATAGTTTGAAACTTGCATTAAAGAAGTTTTACTGATGCACCTTTATAAAACGGGCTATCTAGAGGACCCAAAATGGCTGATTCCCAGCATGGTTCATCTTTATATGATGATATCATTTGGCAGATGCTGGTTTTTCATTGGGATGAAGGCAATTCATTTTTAAATTTGTTAAGTATATCAGATTGTTGAAGCTGGGAAAGTGGAGATATCAGTGAGGGCTGTTCCAGTAAAACATATATCCCCCGGGGGGAAGGCACTTTTAAATTCAACCAACCCACAATAGAAGCAATTTAAAAAAATTACGACCCACCGTCTGCTGCATTTTAATCGAAAAACATCACCCCCTACAGAAGCATATTATTTTACCTAATTTCCAGCTAGTGGTTAGAGGGTGGTAGAAGCGATTTTAATTTTGGGTTGGGGACAGATGCGATTTAAATGACTGCTGACTGGAGGTAATCTATACTGAATTCTTAGATATATAATCTAGTTCACATTTGTATCCATTTTGTAATCAATCATCTTTTGTTCTTTTGTCTGTCAGCCATGTATGTTTCTTGATTTGTCAGAAATAAACAAAAATTTAAACTTGTGAAAGTGATGCTGCATTATTTATGCCTGCTTGTACACTATATAATTTCTTGTCTTAAAAATATATTTTCTTCAATGATATGTCTTATTTTTATGCCTTGTTGCATGATTGATATACAAAAGAAAAGAAATATAGTATGTCAAAGCACTGTTTCAGCATCCTTACTGATCAATCAATTTATCATCATCATCAATCAGGTTTCTGCTATGATCAGGCCACAATAAATTAGTGCCATGGTTTTCATCCCAACCACCCACTGGATGTAGTTTAAATATTTGATACAATGGCTGTCCCTGTCCTGAAAATATTTTTTTTTTAAAATCTAAAACTCATCTTGAATTAGATTTCAAAAATGGATGAAAATTGAGGAATAATTATTTTGGGCCCAGTATACTTTTAAAATCAACATTATTGTTGTCAACTGTCCCTTGTCAACAGCAGCAGCAGCAGCATCACAGGTTCTAATTTGGCAGAGTGATGTAAGATGTTTTGTAATTGCTGTTCATCATGTAGGTTTAAACCCCACTTTGGCCTTTTATGTTTCTTCAGTAGTAAAATTGGCTGCTGTATATAGATTCTCTTGTGCTGAAAATGGTGTAAAAGCCATAATGATCTACCAACAACCTGAGGTCTCGTCTCTGAATGACGTTGGGAGAGAACTAAAACATCAAATGAAGCAACTGATCAATGGCACCAGCAGCAGCAGAAGTACCAGTTTATCATTTATGCCACAGTTGTATGAGTGTATCATTTTTGACCATAATAAATGTCTTCAAACCAATGAATATTGTCAGTTGTTTTTCTAAAATCCATCTAATGAACAGTCATCATTGTCATGTCCTGCCTTTTCTGACAACTGCCATCTATACCGGTTTGAGTTACTGTGCCAGTACAATGTGTATTTGTGAAAACTTGCCAACAGCCATCAGATTCTTTGAATCTTCTTTCATCTTCAGTACCAGCTGCCATATAGGCTACAAAGAACTGAAAATGGCATTAACTCCAAATCAAGTACAACTTCTGTATCAAACAACACTATTACAATAAAGAACACAAACTGCAATGAAACTACAATTTTTATGAAAGCCTAAAATCAAATAAACAAGGAACTTCTTTCACAGATTTTAAGTTTTTCATTCTGTATGTTTAATTCAAATTTTCTGCAACATACAGCACTTGACCAATGCATCAACTTCCTTCTCTGACAACTTCTTTCTGGCAATCTCTTTGTGCACTTCTGGCAATATATCTGTCTTTAACTTTCTATCTGGGTGTAGGTACTTCAGTGTTTTCTACTGTCCCCCCACTTCTTGATGTAGTTATTTCAGTACTATCTTCAATAATCACCCCACTTCTCAATGTAAGTACTTCAGTGTTGTCTTCTATCATCCCTTCACTTCTTGATGTAGGTACTTCAGTGTTGTCTTCTACTGTCCCCTCACTTCTTGATGTAGTTACTTCAGTACTATCTTCTATGATCCCCCCACTGCTCAATGTAGGTACTTCAGTGTTGTCTTCTATGATCCCCTCAATGCTCAGTTAATAATCTGTACTTATTGCCCAATGTTTACCACTATTGTCTCATATGATAAATATATCCAGAATAACTGTAATGGGAGAAGTACAGCATCCCTTAAAATCTGGTGATATCAACCTCACATTATAAATTGCAGCAATCATGCAATTTTAGCAGCAGAGAGGGTGGACCCTACAACTTTTCTGAGCCCTTATTTTTGCAATTTAACGGTTCTATCGATGAAATTTTCTCTAATTGGTCTCCTGTATTATGGTACCCTCCGAGTATATCAGTACCGGGTCACTCAATTTTTGTCGTCCACGCTCTGCTGCTATAAATTAACCAAAGATTTTATCCAGACCTACACGATATCTAGATCTTGGGTCATGTAGATTTATCGTTATAAATCCGAATGGAACAACTTGTGCTTTTGAAAAGAAATTTTTAAATTTAATCATGTCCATGTCCCCTGAACACCAAGTATAGTAAATATTCTGCAGGGTATAATTATCTACTCCATTAAATACAACTAAAATATTACAGTTATCTCTACCTTAGGTATTTGCGTATATCGTTGTGTAACATAAATCACATCAGTATTTTTATGCCTACCTCGAGAAAATATTCTAGCTGGATTGGATTGTTTATCCAGCATAACATCATCGTACACTACTAAATTATTAATCAGTCCATCTAGATCATCTACAGATGGTGCCTCATCGATATCGGTAATGAAATCAATAACATCATTATCCAATATCTTTGCATTTTCATTAAAATCTTTAAGTACCCCATAACACCGCTGATCATCTACAGATGGTGCTACCAAATATAACCTATCCCACTTGAGCCATCGCATTATTATATTAAGCAATAATTGCGTTTTACCAGATCCAGATGGACCTATTATTATCATTCTGATAGAATTTGGTAATGCTGGATGGTGCTTTACTGGTTCTTGTTTTCGTGTCGCTGAAAAATCAATTATATCCATATCATTAATAACATGAGTTTATATTGTGTTCGATGCAGAGCATTTACACCTACTGCCGAATTAACGACAATAACAACAAAAAATAAAAGACGTGCAATTACAGGTAAATGTGTAAAATGTGGTATAAAAAAATATAAATTTATTTCATCAAAGACAGGTGGAGATATAGCCGCTTCATTAGGGAAATTACCAGGAACCCCATGGGCTAAATACCCTGGTGAGAAACACCTTCCTGGATATAATTATTGTGGTCCTGGAACCCGACTTGATATCCGACTTGATGATCAAGATCAACCTAGACCAGGAGAGCATCCAGTAAATAAGATTGATCAAGCGTGTCATGTTCATGATGTTGCGTATAAAAGTAAAGATTTGCAGCAACGACATCTCGCAGATGTGAAATTGATTCATGCGTTAAATTCTATACCTAATAAATCTCTCAGAGAAAAACTCGCTAGTTTTCTAGTAAAAACTGCTATGAAAAGTAAAATAATGCTAGGGGCTGGTAATTAATTATATAACTAATATAATGGAATCTGTTTATTATTCCCCCGAGAGGATATTGAAGAGGCAAAGCAGCTATTACTAAACTTTCCGAAGCAGCAAAAGTCTCACGTAATGTCGCTGCAGCGTGGTTAGCACAACAGGCAATATGGCAGATTTATCTACCACCACCTAAAAAAATTCAATACGCACATTTTGATGTCAGCGTCCCTAATGAAGTTCATCAAACAGATATTTTATTTTTACCGCACGATACTATTAAAACACGTGGATGAAAATCACGCACGTACAAATACGCATTGACTGTCGTTGACGTTGCAAGTAGATATAAAGAAGCGGAACCATTATCAACAAAGACAGCATCTGAAGTTGCATCTGCGTTCGAGCGAATTTATCAGCGAGGACCTTTGCAATGGCCACAATTATTACAGGTTGATCCTGGTAAAGAATTTCTTGGTACAGTATCATCATTGATGAAGCGACATAACGTTAAAATCAGGCGAGGACGTACTGAAATTCATCGTGATCAGGCAATCGTTGAACGATTTAATAGAACACTTGCTGAGCTGTTATTTGGATATCAATACGCGAGGGAAATATCTACCGACTTTAAGTCCGGAGAGAGATCTCGTGAATGGGTTGCAAGGTTACCAAGTGTAATATCTGCGCTAAATAATGAAATTACTCGTGCAACTTCCATGAAACCTTCTAATGCGATTACAAAAAATATATAACCCGTAGCGATAAACAACAACCTCGACCAGTATTAAGTAATGTAACTGTAAGATATTTATATGAGCCTGGGGAACTTGAGGGTGGTAAAAAAAGAGCAACCGATCCTGTCTGGAGCGTTACTACACATACAATTTCTGACATAGTTAGATCCACTGGAAGACCTGCAATCTACAGACTAGATTCTACAGCCCCTCAGCGTGGATTTGTACGTGAACAATTACAAGTAATTCCTGCGGATACACAATTACCACCACGTTCACTTATGTAAACTAGCACCTCTACGTCGATTGCATTCAAGACAGGTCAGCATCACATTATCACGTGTGTGACCTAGATCGCTATTAATTCTATCTACGGTAAATTGTCTTGGATTATTATTCGAATACTGCCATAGCATCTTACAGTTACAGCTTGCACAATCATTATTCTGTCGTTGTTTTAGCGTTATAATAAATTCAGCATCAATATCAAAGTTACGCTTATTTTTTTTGTCACATTGTTTATAACCCGCTAATTTTTTCTTTATTGCAGCAGTGTCGTTAGTGATTTCCTCAGTTATCACGTAATCTATAATAACCCTATGTAGTTGAGATATTCTTCTGACTCGAGAAACTGCAAGATAGACTAAATTCGACCATTCAATCCGATCATCTACAATCCAGATATTTGTATCAGAAATAGTTAATCCTTGAGATGAGTGAATCGTTATAGCGTATCCTAATGTCCATGGAGATTTATCCATATTCAATGCGCATTCAACAACATCAATAGCAACCAAAACAATATCATTCAAGACGAGATTCTGTACCTTTGGTTCCACCGATACACTAGGAATTTCCACTTCGATATTCTGTCGTCGAGTATCTGCTGGGCGATAACACAAAGGTACAGGTAGATCTGAAAACTTTTCTTTATGTAACAGAAATAATTTCTCCTGTAGTTCATCACGAACTATCTTTCTACTTGCGACTATCAAATCAGCGGGTCTCCATAAAGTCCAAAAATCACTCATCGTAGTTTCTGGAATTACTCTTCGCATTATCTCACATTGTATTTTATCTGGCTACAGTCTGATTAATCTTTTAAGTTCTTTCAGCGGTTCATCAATGGCTCTACGGTCATCATTTATTTCTGCATAATAATCTACGTTATTCTTCAGCCATTCATGTGGAGATTGTCCAATAAAAGGTGGTGTTTGACCATGATCGCCACACATTATCACAGCAGTATTCTTTAATAACAACCATTCAAGAAATACTTTTAATACTTCTAACGACACCGTGCATATCTCGTCCCATATAATATACTTAGGTATATATTTTTCACCCATTCGTTCAGGAGTCCATGTGTCTCCGCACCATCTAAAGAAACTATGGTATGTACATGATTTTACTCCTCGTTCTTTTATTTCCCTGGCTAATTTATGTGTAGGTGTTAAAACGATTATATCTGAACTATTATTCATAAATAAGTTAATCGCACGAGTTGTTTTACCTGAACCACCGCATCCGTTAAGATAAACAGTCTTATGTGTAGCTACAGGGTCGTATACAGATGGTGCAGATGACTTTGATGCTTGATTATTATTTTTGTAATATTTCTCCATAATTTCAACGTCTGCAGATTCAGAATAGCTAAGTATATTCTCTTGTTTTATTCTCCATGATCCCCATTCACCATTATCAAGTAGCGGTTTTAACAAATCCTTATATTTTTTATTTATATAAAACGAATCCGTAGCAACTCTAACAGCATCATTAGGAAATCTATTTATCATCGACAATAGATTTATTGAAACATAAGCCAACATCGAAGATCTTAAATGAGTGAACTGCGGTGAATCGCCATCAATATAACTCACAATCGTACCTAGTTTAGTTTCATCTGATAAATAAGCATTACATCGGTTTACAAATGTACCTTTTTCCGTTGTATCAGCGATTATAAAATCTAACTCAGCATCGTCCATAATCAATCTTGTACAGTGTCGTTTATAATCGTATGAACTACCTTGAGTGAACTTGCCGATTATCTTTCTACCAAGATCTTTTGCAAGTTTTTCATCGTCCCTGCATTTACAGTCATCATCGTCAAGATCAAGGAATTCTTTCCTGGCATCATCAACAGGCTATGTTAACCAAACTTGCATCTGCGGACGATATGATATAATTGCTTCAGTTACTCTTAACGATATTAAAATTCCAGCATCAAGTATATACCTCAACAGCATTATCGGTACCCAGTACTTCTCTGAAAAATGTCTTCCAAACCAAATATAGTTGATAGGATGAAGAGTTTGTGCAAACTCGAATGATTCTACACACGCAAATCCTGTTAAATCAAAATCTGGTAGGGATCCATTTATCGAAACCTTGGTCATCTCTTGTGATGGATGTCCAAATCTCTTAAAGTATCTAGAACATTCCCCATATCCAAGAAAACTTCCAGGATAACACGCTGCCATATCAACAGAGATAACGTCACTATGGTTGAATTTGGTGTTCCATAATCCACCATGTCCATATTCTATACAGCTATTCCGGACATCATCAAGAAATTCCGATCGTGTCGGTTTCCATGAATTTTTCTCCTGAGCGAAATGAGCAGCTACTGATGAAACGGTAAAACAATTATTTAATAATTGTCTAACTTTGACATCGTCTGAAGTATATTTCAGCGCAAGATTTCTCATCTCTTCATGAAGAAATTCTGTACGGTAAATATTACCATTAGGCCGTACAAACTGATCGTAATGTTCGTATTCTGAACTTTGAAACAACCACACAGATACAGGGTCACTTTTACTGATAGTTTTGATAAAATCAAGTATATGACCATCATAAAATTTAACCGTTCTATCTCGTGGAAATATTGTTACTGCTGAGGTCCACGCATGCGAATTATGATCGACTATGTCTATCGGAGCTCCATTTTTTATGTATTTTGGTTTATATAAAATCTCTCCGGTTAACGTCTTCACTGTTATTGGAAATCTTAATTTCTTTTCTAGCTCAGCGACATCTTTGATAGACGCCCCGGTATCTTTAACTGTTTCTGCCTATGTGTTTATTTTTTTACGTCTTAAATCTGTCAGGCCATTACCACGTATCGCATTTGTAAAATGTTCTGTAACTCGTTCAGCTACACAGTTTATTCTCGACAGTTTCATCGGTTTAAGATTCTTAACATCAGGTTTATCATTCAGCGGATATATTGCATATACAACTGCGGTCACAGTATACCCCCGCTCATAATACGGTCTGTCAATACCAGTAAGTATTCCTGGTTTGGATTTATTATTTAAGAGAACAATATTGCTTCCCGACTGCACACGTACTGGATCGCGTTTATCACGAATAATCCAGATACCATCATCTGTCTCTATAATGAATTTTATTAAAATAAAATATTTTTGATTATCAAGGTGGTTAATAATTACTTTTCCTCGTTCGTCATTCATCACATTGAAAACATTTCCAACTCTGAATGTTGACCATGCATGAGCAGCACCATCGTCACGAAATTCTTTTTTGGCTTCACGGATACGTTTAGTTATATCTTCATTCGTTAAAGCTATATCCTGCATCGAAATACTAAATTTATATTCTGGTAGTCTGTCAAGGTCAAATCTAGCAGGGGAAGGTTCAATAACGGATAATTCCTCCATATAATTAAAACAAATATTTAAATTGAATTTTAGTATATATATAATGATTGAAACAAAGAATTACTGCCACTGGCTTAAAATTGGACATACTTCTCCTTGTAACAGAGCATGCGTGAATGAATACTGTAGCTACCATATGCAATGTGTTAGATATGGAAGTCTAGGACCAAAACCGTGTATTCAGTGTGGTGTTGGAGTCAGAGGAAAAACTCAGTTATGTGTGAAATGCGGCGATAAAAAATATAGAGAGTTAAAACGTTATTATGACAAAAAAATGGTAAACCCCCTATAAAAACCGTAGAGGATTATCTGGCCAGATTTCAGAATAATAATTTAGACAAATAGTATTAGTATATAAATGGAGCAAAACAAATTTGTAGCGCATCCGATCATCAAAAATTATGAAGCGTCTCGTGACGGCGTGATCAGGAACTGTCGATTAAAAAAACCAGTCGGTAGTGTTAATAATGTTGGTTATTTTAAATTCAATACCAGTGTAGATAAACAATATCTATCACATAGATTTGTGTTCGAGTGTATTTTTGGATTGATTAAAGATAGATATGTAGTTGATCACATTGATGGAAATCCCAAGAATAATCGATTATCTAACCTGCAGGCTATTACACAGAGAGAGAATACTGCATGTGGAAATACTGGTAAATATCCCAAGATCCCGAGGTCTGTTATATCCATAAATACAGAAACAGACCAAGAAATGACCTTCCCATCAATAAACGCAGCAGGTAGATATTTTGATATACATCCAAAATCAGTACAACATGTAGCTGATAAAACCTACAAATCTGCAATTTCGAAAAAATATAATCAGCGGGTAATATTTGAATACGTCAAATAACTATTTCTTAACAAAAACAGATAGTTCGACTGTCAGTTTTGCCAGGGTTTTTGTTTAGCCATAATTACAGTCAAGGGTCCACCTTCACCGTCGCTGCTCTCAGCGTCACTTTTGACAGAATCAGATAGCATAATCTTTCTTAATTGCATTATACGATTATCCACGATCTTTTTTCTTTCGTACTCGTGAGATAGTTCGGATTTAACCTTTTCGATTGACTGTGCAAGAGGTGCAAATAGCTTTACCTGATCATCGTTTACCATAGCTAGTGATTCAAGCATAGATTGATATATTAATTTTATAAACCTGTAGTTTGAAGGTAGTGTATATTTATTATCAAATTTTCTCTGTTGCAGTGATTCAAAATCGCACATAATTTTCTGAGGATCAAGATTATCAGATATTTTTATTCCATTATATTTTAATTTTTTAATAGCACAGATAATATCATTGATGTTTTCATGGTTCATTATATATATATTTATATTTAAAATAAGTTTTAACTTTATCAAAAATAAACAGCAGCGATGACATTCAGTCTACCATTCCACTTGGGTCCCTTATGCTGGTAAAGCCTTTACCAATAAGATCCTAAGAGTCCCTTTTTGCCTGATTTTTTTTTTTTTTGTATGGGCACTCTTCATGGTTAAGACCTGTCTTATGGTCCACAGGCATCTTATTGAGACTTTTTGGTCCAGCGGACATTCTTTCTGAATGCCCCTATGTGGGTACCCTTCAGGTCACAAGGTCACGAGTTCACATCACCCTACTGTTTATTTTGAGAGGCGCAAGCGCATAGACATTACGATTTCATGTAAACCCCCCCCCCAATTCAAACCCCGGGTAAATGCAAAACTGCACTCACCACGTTGTTCAACATGGTGAGGGATACATGAAATCTTAAGGGCTGCTTGCGCCCCCCCCCCACTTAAATAGCATCAGTCGCCAAATGCAAGATAATATATCTTTGGCATTTTTTGAGACTCGAACATGTAGAGCTTCGATCTACGTCCAACCGTCTTACCACTTCGGCCATCGCTCTCTTATCAATAACACAGTTAAATTTAAGTATATAAAATATTTGCGCTATCTCACAGGATTTGTATTACTAATGTAACGTGAATTTACTTCAGTTTTTCAAAATTAATACAATAATCGCACGTATGAATTATCGTTCGTTAAGGTCAAAGTACGTTAGAGCTAAAATAACTCTACGTTACTTGGTATATAAAACTGACGTGAATTTAAGGTTATTAGAGTCAAAAGATGCATTAATATCCCTCTCTGTTACAAATTGCTGCTTCACTAACAGCGATGCTTACAAAGAGAAGATAGATCACTAAATAATTAACGAAAAACGATATATATATCGTGTCCGTACGGGGACTGAAATACCTCGATTACAGATAACTTGTATTACAAGGGAGATAATCGTTTAATTTACTCTACAGAGAGAGACAGCAGAGTTATCGCGCTTCATTATATAATCAATTACAGTGAAAAAAAATAATTTTTATCTGCGTTTTGAGAAAAATGTATATAGAGACCTGCCAGGTGTTACAAATGTTGTGATGATTTAGACCCTCACGGAGCAAGAAATCTGACTAAAAAACAAGCAAAAATAACATAAAACAAGCAAAAATAACATAAAACAAGCAAATTTTCTCAGATCTATAATATTTTCTGAATTGCAAAAGAATTTATTCGCTAAACAAACAGTGTTGGTGCGTAAATACGACAACTCTACGAGTGTATATACAGATTAATATTAAGATTCTCTCCTCGTAGATCCAAAATGTGTCCAGACTGGTCAGTAAGTTTGAAATTTATTCTCGACAATAACGGATTATGTACACGTAGATAAACGGGGTTAATTGGTTCAGATACAATTAACCACCCAGGCGGAGCTTGAGGACTAAATACATATAACACATAACCTTGCTCCGCAGTGGCACTGTGGTGGTTAGATTTCTCAAGGTCTACTTGATAACTGCCATCAATTACATCACATACTAGATTGACTGCGATCGTTGATGTTATATTAACAACGCCTGGCGATATATGACGACCTCCACCGTATGGATCGTTGTTATGTTTAAGAATAACCGGTGGTGGGGCTATTTTTCTCCACGCTGCATGTATTTTAGGGAAATATTCATCAATGACATCGTTGAGTGTTTTCTTCATTACAGCGTTATTTAAATCTGGTATTATAAATGTTTGTAAATCTTTTTCTGTTATTTTGTAATGATCAAGAAATAATTGCTTACGTTCTCGATTAGTGTGATCATCGTTACTGAGATCAGTTGCAACGTTTATAATACTTCGATTGGCGATGTATAAATCAAATAGGATCCTATTTAAATGTTTTATTGACTCGATTATCTGATTTTTTAAATCATTGCTATAATGTTGAGATAATGAAATAAATAAACTTCTTAAATCATTAAGTGTTTTATCGTATTCAGACCTAAGAGGATCTAAAAATCTTTTAAAAAATCTTTCATCAACAATCTGTCGATTCCGCCCCCTGGCTTCTATGACGAAATCAAATGCTGATCTAATTATCTTAGGGGTCCTTCGACCGTCGAAATCAGTGAAGTAATATCTATCGTCGCTTGGATCAAATTCAAATGTTATATAAGACCATGGATTTTTATTTCGATATTCTGGATCTTTAATGAATTTTTTTTCCGTTTTGAGAAATTCATTTTTAGTTGGTTCTGAAATTCCATTATAAATAGGGGGAATATCAGGCCATCCTAACACTGATTTAATCGAACTTTGATAGATGTCTACGAGATAATCAGGGGAATTTATTTCAATAGCCACTGATAATGTTGGTTCGTAAGCAGTAATCGCTATTTTGGATTCTTTTTCTGTAATGGATTTAATTCTGCGTTGCAATTCATCGTTGATCTGATCTATCTGATAACTGCCAGTTGGAATACTAACTACTTGCCAATCAGGAGTTCCATCAGGTTTATTCTTATTTGCGAATACTAATGAATTATCTGGCTGTAGTCCACCAAATGGTTTTGATCTAATATTAGGCCAGCTATGATAAACCCGTAACTGTGCTAATGCTATTTCTTTTGCAGGAATTGCGGTTGGAAAGTTAATGCTAAATTCAGGATTGGTCGAACTTAATGAAACCATTGTAGTTTTTGACGGAGTCGTATTAGTGACGATCTGCTGAAGTAATTCCCTGTCTGTCATTATTATTATCGTTATTATTTAATTCGTCAAGATCATTAGCGATCACCTTAAGCGCATCATCATAGGTTTTCATCATCATTGCAAATTCAGTATCGGATATTTCACCATCATTAACGCATGAAGAAATATACAAAGATAGTTTAGAACATGCCTCTGTTACTGTATGTAATTTAATCATATAATCGTGCAATTTAACATTTGTACAGGTATCTATCTTTTTAGCTATAATACCGAGAACACCAGCAATAGTCGTTGATGCTGAAACAATGATGGTTATAAGAACAGGTGCTGTCATCGTCAATGTTGATAATAATAATCTTGTTCCAGCAATAACAGCAGAAACTGAGTAAACAACTACATCGATGACAACTATACGCCTTTTGTATTTTTTTATTTTTATGTTATAATAATTAATAAAATCCTTTAGTTTAGACAGACGTTCATATACTTGATTGTATCTGTAACGTTGAACGTCGATGCGAGACTGAGGTTGATCCATTATTGTTATATTAAGTGACTAATTGTGGTGTTCCAGCTACAAATTCCAAACACCACCAGTAAGACGTTGCGGTTATTGTTCGATCATCTGCTTCCAGTAAAAATATTTCTTCAGCATCTTTATTTAACACTATAGATACAACTCCAGAGAAAGCATCGGCTGAATGACGCCATGGAAATGTTGTAGTATAAATTTTAAACTTTGCAGAGCTAAAGATAGACAGTCTATACACACCAGTAACATTCACGGTATATCTAATAGTGTTATTTTGCTGTGACCTTGTTGTTAATCCTGATGCTACTGTGTACACGACATTGACGATCTGATTGTGAAGGATTTTAATCAGATTAGTTTTTTGAACAATATTAGGTATTCCACTAACAATATCATTGAGTTTCATGTTAACGTCGGCTAGTTTTATGTCAACGGTTGGTGGCTCACCAAAAAAATCTTTAATGGGTTTGTTTATCTTTCTACGAAAATTTAAAAAAGTTTGTACGTGATTAGTAAAAGTGCCATTGAGTGTGGTCATTTCGTCATTGATTGTTTTTAGCGAAGTTGTCGTAGGAATGTTGCTATCGTCTACATATTTCTTCGTTGCAGCGTCAAAATCAGATTCTGGTGTTCTAAGATTATTAATACCATTATTATTCATGTTGAGAAATGCACGCATTATACCACCGTTGACTAACACGTACTTAGATTCTTGATCATCGACATATTTTTTGTTGCGGCGTCTGTATCTACGGTTGGATTTCCAAGGTCTATAATTTTATTTCGATTCATAATAATGTGACCCCTGAATGAATCACCAGCTCGCTTGATAAAATCGTTAACTGACTTACCAGAATCTTGTATTTTACCCTGATCGGAGAAAATAACGATATTATCAACAACTGCGGTAGGAATTCGTACGATTACATCTGTCAGTTGTATGTTACTCGTTTTTAATCGTCCTTGTTTATCCTGAAAAACAACGACTTCATTTTGATCCACACTTGTAATATTTAATAAATCGTCAATCTCATTTCTGAGTTGATCAAGAGTTGCGTATTTAGATAAATCAGCTTGCTTCTGAGCATTGCGAAATCTTCCGTAAATATCTACCATTATATTTATAAGTATCCGTTTAAATGTGATAATGTGGTATATTCATGCACGACTTTATGAGGT
Source organism: Megalonaias nervosa (assembly GCA_016617855.1). Taxonomy (NCBI): domain Eukaryota; kingdom Metazoa; phylum Mollusca; class Bivalvia; order Unionida; family Unionidae; genus Megalonaias; species Megalonaias nervosa. The sequence goes on along the minus strand of JAECUM010093024.1, from coordinate 5,598 downwards.
GGTTTTGTTGATTTTGATATAGCATCAAGTACATTAAGTACTTCACGACCACATATTGGTGGATCAGCTAGTGTTTGTGTTGGTAACGTTGAATACCAAATTGGAGCAATATTATTGCTGTCATAATGAAGAAATTCCTTAGGTGGCACTAATCCATATGAATCGAAATAAATAATTCCACGTGGATCAATTGCATATCCAACCCAATGCGTGCCAGGTCCAGAGTTTTTGTCGAGATTAATAATACCAGTTTCAATATTATTCGGTTGTTTTGGTAATTGATCGCGCATAAAAACACCTCTGAAGTTTTTTATTTTTAGTTTTTTAGCAGCATCAAGTAAATCAAAATTGGACATAGGCGATATCAGTAAACTGTCCCGGGAAGTCTTAGACCCTTTCCGTACCATGAATATGGGGTACCTGGTAATCTTAGGCCCTTTCCGTACCATGAATATGGGGTCCCTGGTAATCTTAGACCCTTTCCGTAAGAATATGGGGTCCCTGGCAATCATAGACCTCTTCCTTTTTTTTAAATTCCCTGTCCGGTTGCTTTCTTTAATGCCATTCCAGCAGCGGTTCCAACAGCACCTAATGCAGCTGCTTTTGCAACAGCTGGGGCTGCAGCGGCTATTAATGCTGGTATAGCTGCGAGAAGTGGAAATATACCACCTGTCTTAACAGCATCTTTGATGGCACCCGCAGAAAGATTAAGTTTTATACCTTTATTTGATTTTTTAGCTTCATTGAAGTTTCTGAATTGACGCTCGGTCAACGATAATTTATTTGAACCGCTCATCTGTTCTTTTTTTAGCGATATTTTTATTCCACAGTTATTTTTTGATGCTGATTGTAGCCTTTTAATCTGACCAGGAGTCAGGGTAACACTAGCGTGATGATATGACATTATAGTATTATGAGCAATTTAATTACATGTTTTCTACTGGAGCATCAACGACTCTCATGCGACCACCAACACCTTCAAGTAACATTGATTTATCGCTGAGTATAACGGCTATTGCTCTATAATCAGCAATAACCACTATTGTCACACGAGCTCGAAAATGTATATCTAGAACAGATTGTCTAAACAAATCTAAGTGTTCGAGTGAAAAGTAATAAATTGGATATAAGGTTGTAAAATCTAATTGTGATATTTGTAAACCAGTATCAACATTCTAATCACGCCCCATAAACGACATAAGACGATGATATGCACGTGCTACATGATTTTGATCGAAATTCAGTAATATATCCTCGGATGGTTCTTGATGTCCATTTATCCTTAACGGAACCTCAGAAACACCAAGATTATCAAATATCATAATACTACGTGTTTGATCATTTATCCGTGCAGCATCTTGAAATGCAATAAATATATGTCATGGTGCGGCTATTCCCTGCTGGGAAGCTATCTGCCATGTAAATAAACCATTAATGTTACTTTGGATAGAATCTGTGGTCATTGTTAACCATGATAACATCGATTTACCACCGCTGCCCATGAAAGCAAGTAACCGATCTTCTTCAGATATTGATGGAGTCATTACTGGCATCCATAATGAAAGTTTTGTAAGAATTACTTTACCAGCATCACCAGCGGGTCGCCATATTGCATCATTGTCAGTTGCTTGTCGTACAAGTACAACTGTGTGCTTAGCTCCGAAAATGACTTTTCTGACATTTCTACAGAATCCAAAGATATGTGACAGTGGAATCGCACATGAAAAAGCTCTTCTATTACCTCGTAACATTGCTCGACGTGATCTAAATCCTAAGTTAAAATCTGGATCTACATTAATAATCATACTTTGTACATCAGCGTTGGCGTTTCTGGCAAAATTTCTTGGTTGTCCTATTTCATATTGTTGATACTCTGGAGAATTAGAAATATCTTTTACAAACATCATTGATGGACCAGTTGATCTTGAATAATCATCGCTGTATCTTGCAAGACCAAGTATTGTTGTAGCTACATCAACGTCTTTCTGAATTGATTCAATATTTTTTCCGTCAATCATATAGGTAGCGCTATCAAATAACGCCATAATACCGTTATTAACAAAACCGATACTAACATCGTCTCCATATGCTACTGGTACTGCAGGATTAGCGATATTTAAAATTTCACCTTCTTCTTCAATAAATGCTTCAGCGGGTAAGAAATACCTACTTGTATCCTGAACTTGTAGTTCAATTCGTCCACGCTGATCTGGAATTCGTGCATCATAAGAATAATATTGATAATCACGCACAGACTCATCCTTGAGTACTGGTGCATCCATGTCAAACGCTGGATCAGATATACGTTTGAACATCTTTATTATAATTATTATCGTCTAAAACGAAGACCACTTCGAGAAGTAAGACCACTTCCTGCTATCAGACTAGCGGTTATATTTTTTTTCTTTTTCTGATAATGGTCATCAGCCAACTCTGCTAGTTTTTGATTCGCAGCTTGATTTATTATTTTACTAATATTTGCAGGCATTACTTCAGTGCTAGGTAATTTTACAGGTTGAGGTCGGACCGCAGGTCTGCGTATTAATCGTGTTAGTCTATCCTTGATCACTGAAAACGCTTTACTAGCGAGATTACCAACAGCACCAATACCTTTTTCACGAACAACATCAATAGCTTTCATCCCCAGTTGCTTTGCAATCGGTATTGCTTTTGGGGCTATCCTTCTAAACAGACCCTAAACAATATCGCCTAGTCCATCTCCGTAGGTTGTTTTGTATACTGGCAATCGTGAGTTTATTACCCTGACCATGGTTGGTCCACGTTGATTACTATATACGATCATTTTATTATAGTAGCTGTTATTTAATTACATACTCAGTCACTATAGTAGCCATAGGCGATTTCATTAATGAGGGATCGATATACATTAATATCCATAATTCCACCTGTAAATAATCGTTGACAAATATCAGCTGCTTCATTAATTATCTCTGTAGAATTATTACCAGCTCGTTTTCCTCCAATGAGGATTTTTAGTCGATCAACATCAGTAAGAACGTTATTGGGGCAAGTAATAAGGCCACTTCCTAAACCACTTCCAGTTGCGCCAGGAGTATCATAAAATTCTTCTTCTTCCTCAGTTTCTTCTTTTGGTTTCGGTGATGTTTTTGGTTTCGGTGATACTGGATAATCACGGAGTGACTGCTCAAATGGTTTTGATTTTTTTTCTGGTTTTTGTTGTTGTTTTTTTGTTGTTGTTGTTTTTGTTGTTGTTTTTCTCGTCTTTGTTGCATTAATTGTTGTTGTTGTTCTGGTGATAATTGTATATACGAAAGATAACTATTTATTACACGAATATATTCAATATATCTCGGATCATCATTTCTGGCCTGATCAGTTTTATAATATATACGAAATATCCATTTGTACCAGGTATCACGACTTACAGGTTTATCAGCATATTCAGATTTTAAAAACCGTCCTCGATCATTATAGTTTTTCACAGTAATCTCAGCTAATATTACTACATCTTTAGCCCCTGTAATATCAGCAATAGCATCTTCGGTAAATTTGTTATTTATATCAGTTTTCTCTCTTATTTGTTCTTCTTCTAGTTTTTCTGGTTCTTGTGTACGATCTTTTATATCACCTATTTCACCACGAACTTGTTCAATACCTTCAAGTATTTCTCGCATCGGTTGAGCAACAGCTACTTCGGCTGGAAGTCCACGTAAAATCCTTTTTGTTTTCTTTGTTCGCTCTGCTATTTTTCCAGTTGCTTCAGCGGTTTTTTCTAGCGCAGGAAGAAGACCTTTAGTGGTCTCAGTAATAGGTTTAAATAACTGTTTTGTATCCTCTTCAAATTCAACCGGAGATTCCTGACGTGATTGTAGTTGTTGCTTGACTAAATCACGGACGGGTAAATATTTTCTAATTGCTTGAAGTCGCTCTCGAGCTAATCTAGCTGAATGTGGTTCTCCAATATTCTTCATTTATTAATAATATTTATAATGGTTGTTTAATTTATAACAGCAGAGCGTGGACGACAAAAATTGAGTGACCCGGTACTGATATACTCGGAGGGTACCATAATACTGGAGACCAATTAGAGAAAATTTCATCGATAGAACCGTTAAATTGCAAAAATAAGGGCTCAGAAAAGTTGTAGGGTCCACCCTCTCTGCTGCTATTTTACCTATGTTTGCTCTGAAATTGCAATTAACCAAACCTTGTATAAAATTTTTAAATGGTTGCTAAACTTTTGTGATTCACAGTATATTAATGATGTGAAAATTATCTGATCCATTGTTATATGATTGAATACATAACTGCATGTCACATAAGTGAATGATAAAACTGCATATACTGAACGAGTGTAGTGTCTTGACATTGACCCTAATAGATACCAGTAATTTTTCACTAACTGCAAACATAATGATAAACACTTCTGCAAAAATGGAAACTAAAAGAGATTCTTTTTTATAGTGCTCAGTTAAGATGGTCAGAAATTATGAGTAATACAAATTTTCCCTGAATAGGATAATAAATAATATCAAGAAAGAAATGTATTTCCTGTAGTCTAATTCAATAGTTATTATTCGTAGAAACAGTTCTGACGTCCAAGCAAGTTCTGCTGATTATATCCGGTGGGGTCTGCTCTTAGTCCAATAAATGAGCCCCCCAACATATATTGATGGACGCTCTGATGTCACCTGTTTTATTAAAACGCGTAATAGCTGCATACAAATTTGTCCGGAACACGCCAGCGTATAGTTCAGACACTTACCAGTACATGGTAACAAGCGTATGCAGCCATAACGTTCGAAGTGGCCTCATGACACATGGTTGTGTTATTCCACGTGGATTTACGAGTCGTCAAACACGGGAATGGATAATAATAATATTTACATATCGCGTCGAGACGCGAGAAATACCGGTAAGTGTCTTAAATGTACACCGATGTGTTGCGGATAGAGCTACATCAGATAAAATGTGAAATGGAACTGAAAGACTGAATTCCAACATAGCAAACCTCTAAATTTCTGGATATATTCTTCTTGGATTCCACGTTTCCGTAGAAAACTCGAGAGTTCGTCAATTTCCAATCGTCTAACACTTTCTTCGGCCATGCTGACCAAACACGCTGTACAATAATGACCGACTGACTCGAATACGGGATACGCAAATACCACGGGATAACTCGAGACGAATAAAATCAAATAACCCGTTAGAGTCTTCTCCCCTGTACGTTGATTTGCCACGATTTAGACCGCAAAGACAACTCCTGTTGGACAAGTAAAGTCATTGGTAAATAAATCTCAAAATGGCCAGGACCAAGCAGACGAAGTAGAAGAATACGCAAGTGTGAGTTTACGTTGCTTTACACTTTTTTTCTTTATTTTTTTTGTGTTTGTGCCTAGTCTAAGGATAGCTTTTGCTAATCCAGATTTTTGTGCACAGCTGTTTATTTTTGTGTGTTTCTTTTTTGTTGCATTTTGCTATTTTGCTATTTTGATGTTTTTTTTTTTTTTCATTTGACTAAGCTGTTTTGCTCTATAGGATTTCTAAAATTTTGAGACCTATGTATAGTTGACCAGTTCTTTAACTGGGAAATCGGTCTATTTGGAAGAAATCAAA